>CAIGRT010151944.1:0-37059 GCA_903798405.1 Fraxinus platypoda | reverse complement strand
GACCCTATAAATACTGGTCTTGATTTTCAATAAAATACACAAGTCTATTGATTTCTCTTATTATCTCTTTTTGTAACAATATATATAGCCCCCGTTATTATCTCATTAAAATGAAAAATATGATCGTTATCCATCACATCAACATTTAAATTCAAATTTTCCATATCTTGTGTGGACCTCAATAATGACTATATTTTTCATTATCATTCTATAATAATTTGGTTCAAACAGGGCCATAGTGTGGATGTGAGTAGTGGGTCCCTATTTATATTTATATTATTATGATATTTGAAAACTTTTCAAAAATTATTAGATTTGAGGTTTGGATTTGTCGGCCCGACCCAACAAGAAACAGAGAGAGGGAGAGAGCTGAAAGTCCGCAGAATCAGTAAGCAAGAAAACAGAGTGAGAGATTTTGAAAGAAAGAAGATAAAAATGGGCGTGGATTATTATAAAATTCTTCAGGTGGACCGCAATGCCAAAGACGATGACCTGAAAAAAGCCTATCGAAAACTTGCCATGAAATGGCACCCCGACAAAAACCCTAACAACAAGAAAGATGCCGAAGCCAAGTTCAAACAAATCTCCGAAGCCTACGACGTATGTATACCCTCAACACACAATTAAGTTCATATATTTACTGCCCACAAGAAAAAGGGGCAATTTTTTTTTTTTTAAAGAATTGATTTTTTTTTTTTGGGATAATTGCAGGTATTGAGTGATCCACAGAAGAGGGCAGTTTATGATCAGTACGGAGAAGAAGGATTAAAGGGGCAGGTGCCACCGCCTGGTGCGGGTGGATTTAATGCCGGGTCTGATGGAGGGGCCCCGACTATGTTCCGTTTTAACCCTCGCAGTGCAGATGACATATTTTCTGAGTTTTTCGGGTTCTCGAGCCCGTTTGGAGGAATGGGGGATATGGGAAGCGGGTCACGGGCTGGGGGATCGGGTTTCCCAAGGAGTATGTTTGGGGATGATATATTTGCTTCATTTAGGAATGCTGCAGGAGGGGAAGGAGGTTTGGGTGGCATGCCGCGTAAGGCGGCTGCAATTGAGAGGAATTTGCCGTGCAGTTTGGAGGATTTGTATAAGGGGACTACAAAGAAGATGAAGATTTCGAGGGATGTTATGGATGCAAGTGGGTAAGCCTCTGTCATCGTACCATGTTTTAACTATAAAAATATTAGATGTATAGATAGTTGGCATGTATAATAGTTGAATGATAGTCAGGTTGATAGAAAGGAACAATCTTGATTGAGGGGGTAGTGTCAACACAGTTATAGTAACACTATACCTTGGTTGGATTCTATTTTCGGAAAACAAGCTTTTCGTTTAAGAGACTTCATATATAGTGAAATTCCGAACTGGTTGTCTAAGTGGAGACTTGTATAGTTATTATGGAACATAAGAACTTGTCTAATTGTTTTACCATAAGAATAGCTTGTAAAGAATATGTCCAACTTGGAAAACTCGAATATTCATTTTCTTCTAGAGTTGCTCTAGATACAAGCTTTCTTCATTGTCTGATGAATGTGGATCACTCCCTTAAGAGAGCTTTCCATTGTAATATAGAAAAAGCTTAGTCATTCTCTGTTGACTGCTTTTGTTCACTAAAATTGAGTAGAAATGTTTGACATTATAGAATTGGCAAGTTTATTGTGATCTGAAATTTTTTTTTCCCATTGGCAAGGAGAGTTACAAAAGCTTATGGTCTTACTACCTCCATCGCAAAATAAAATCCCTCTTTTCCTCATTGGACTGTGTCAATATTCTTCCCAAAACGACCCTTCTTGTTAATGCATTGGATAAATTTGACACCTGTACCATTGCCAACCGCCCTAAAATATTTCAGCACCATTCCCTTCCTTGTTCACTTCCATGAGCCCCTCTCTCAGTACTTAGCCTGCTACGACCTTATCACCACTACCTTCTTGCTCTTGTATCCCACCTCTTCTTAGTGTTGAGAGTTGGGATTCTATATTAAATAGTCAACCTTATTAAGAAAGTAGCACAAACCCTTATATGTTGGTCTATATTTAGATAGATAAATATCTGACGTGGGATTTATTGCTTAACATTGCCGGAAGATGGTGACTCGTTTGAGCAAACTAATTGTGCTCGTTTTTTAGTTTTAATCGAATCAAATTTCTCGTTGGAGTTTAATAGGCTGTGATACCATATTAAAACTCGAAATTCCATCTTAAAAAATCAACCTTATTAAGAGGAGTAGCACATGTCCTTATAGATTGTTCTATATTTTGGTAATTATCCGATGTGGGATTTCCCTTAACACCGAGTAACGTATTCCTTGACAGCCACACCACAGGAAAGGTCCAAGTGACTAAGTTCTCTAAAGCCCCATGACAATTGCACTCTGTCCTCTTTCAACATCTTCATACTGAAAGAACCACTGGAAACACTTCCTGCAGCCTCACCGCCACTGATCCCTATTCTAATATGCCTGACCACCACAGTCCTGTCTCTCTTTAAGTGAGGATATACTTGACGGCACTTGAAGATTTGTTGGAAATAAGTTAGAAAAGCATTCATTTTTTTAGTTTTAATCGAATCAAATTTCTCGTTGGAGTTTAATAGGCTGTGATACCATATTAAAACTCGAAATTCCATCTTAAAAAATCAACCTTATTAAGAGGAGTAGCACATGTCCTTATAGATTGTTCTATATTTTGGTAATTATCCGATGTGGGATTTCCCTTAACACCGAGTAACGTATTCCTTGACAGCCACACCACAGGAAAGGTCCAAGTGACTAAGTTCTCTAAAGCCCCATGACAATTGCACTCTGTCCTCTTTCAACATCTTCATACTGAAAGAACCACTGGAAACACTTCCTGCAGCCTCACCGCCACTGATCCCTATTCTAATATGCCTGACCACCACAGTCCTGTCTCTCTTTAAGTGAGGATATACTTGACGGCACTTGAAGATTTGTTGGAAATAAGTTAGAAAAGCATTCAAATTTTGAGTTTGGGGCTCTGCTCTAGATCAGTGGAAATGGCTATAGGTTGTCTGAAATTCCTATGTTTCTTTCAAGCTTAATTTTAGAAGTTATTTTTTATGATTTTTAAGTGAGCAATAACGATATGAGATCTACAATGGGAATGGTGGAGGATCTTTTTCTAGAGAAACAATTTCATCGTCCTTTGCGTTGGAAGGATAGGCTAAAAAGTCGATACATCCAAGTTTCTTCTATTTCTTTCGGTTTGTAGTTATTTGTATTGGGTCCTAAATCAGGAACAATAATCTGAAGTTAGTCAGATATAAGTCTTATCTATTTACATGGGAACCAATTTCTTCATCCTTCATTTTCTGATGGTGAATTAGTGATTGATGGACTTTTGCACTTGAATCTCTTCTACACCGTCCGGAGTTTTGGTTTCATTTTTGTGTTTGATAGACCTTGAGAAGAAGAAAGGGCAATGAATGAGCAAGATAATTAAAGAATTATGGAGATTGCTCTAGTGGTTGTTCCTGTGCAAATTGTAATACTAATAGTTGTGTGGAGAGTGGATCTAAGGGGTTGTGACTTGTGTGAGAGAATAATGGCGGACAAGGTTCACATTTATTTTGTGATAGCAGGTTCTTTACCTTTTGTTCTAATATTTTAATTTGATTGCAAGGGTATAAATGACAAAACATGCAGTCAAACACTAACCTGGAAAAGCCAGTTGAAGTTAAACGAGAGTCGGTATGAAATGTGGGGAAGAGTATTTATGGTTCCCTGTACATACCCTAATTTTAATGGAATAATGAGCTAAGTAAAATACGTTTATTTGTGTATCTTAGTGTCAGAATTATATGATATATATTTAAGCATTAAGTTATTTCTCCAATATTATGTTTTCTGTTGCCATGTGAAACACAATGTTTGTATACAACCAATACTTACAGTTCATCACCTTGTTCTGTATCTGTCGCTTCTTCAACAAATCAGGTTTCTAGAGGAGCTACAGGGAAATAGTTCTTCTGAATGGTTGTAGACTTGAAGTCGAACTCCTATTTGCATTTTGGTGCCCATAAAGGACACCTCATATGCACGATTGTGCTTTATAAAGTGTTTGTTTATTGAAGAATTTTGTTGGAAGTAATAAATTGTAGGACATACTTCCAAATACTACATGTAAGTCTATTATCTTGAGGATCAACCCTCAAGATAATTTCTTTACTCCACTTTTTCTTCTTTAAGATGACTTTGAGAAATTATTATTTTTTCATGCAATTATTTATTTATTTATTACCAAATTGTTATGAACTGTTGTGACTGAAAAGATGACGTCGCGGTAAGATGATTCATTAACTTGTATGCTCTTAATTTTCAATATGGGACAAGGAAGGGGCACTGTTAGTCACACTACTTAAGAGAACTTCACTCTATGGCCTATGCTTGAGGTTTGAACTAGCCTTCATAAATTTTGGCAACCTAGCTGATGTAGAAAGCGAGAAAGAGATGAGAACATGAGAATTTCAGGAGAGGAGTCTGGAGAGAGAAATTTCAATAAATTTGAATACCATAAATCAACCTCAGGATTATTTAACTATAGTAATCCTATTCAAGAATGACAATATACTAAAATGAAAATAGAAAATTTTCCTAAACTTAAAAGATTAAGCGCTTGCTTGGGCTCCATTAAAAATGGATTTTGGGAAAAAAAATGTATTTTGGAATACTGATTTTTTTGAATAATGTGTGGTTAAAATGTAAGGAAAGCTTCTTGGTTTATGTGTAATATTATTTTTTAAGAAAATGTGTGATTGAAAATAAGAGAGAAAATTGCATTTTTTAAAAATGGGACCCAAACAGGGGCTAATAGTTATTACTAGAAAATAAATTATTACTCGCATTCTAAATTTATGCTTAAATAAGGTTGTGTTTGGTACACCGAATTAGACCGTAAAAGAAATGAAGCATAAAATTAGAGTAGAAATACTATGTAGATAGTATTAGGGTGGATTAGTGGATAGTAGTTTTTAGTTTTTTATTCAAAAGAATATAATTTGCACTATCTTTTTTATGTTGACCGGATAACATATTGTGGAACGAGGAGGTTGGTTTAGGGCGGATAAGAAAGATAGTATAAATTAGCATTCTTTTGAACAAAAAAACTCTAAATATTATCCACTTTAATCCTCCATCCCAATACTATATACCTAGTAATATCTCCTGTAATTTATGCACAATTATTTCTTGTAAGGTCTAATAATGTGTGCCAAACGTAGCCTAAAAACATGTTTGGGAAGTATTTATAAATGTTTTGAGAATAATGCTGTTTGTACACCAGGTGTACGTACACCTCTGAGACATGAATAGTGTGCGTGAATATTTTATTGTCTGTGGGATCCCCCTCCATGTGAGGGGGGTGTAAAAGATTGTGTGAATGATTATGTACATGTAGCATGATTGATGTTTTAAACTATAAATAGATAAAAATAAATTGTGGATAAGCATGTAGTACTTGAGAGTATCTCGAAATGTGTGAATAACAGTGACTTGAGTGTTTATAAACATAAGTCAAACATAAGTTAAGTGCGCACTTCTGGAATCTAATCTCCTTCAGGAAAGCAATTTGCGTTGTTTCACCCGGGTTGAAAGGAACTTGACTAGCAACCTATGCTACAAAAATATTGTCGGATTAATAGCAGAAAACACCCCTAAAATGTTTCCAATTGCGATATACCCCATACTTATTGAAAATCATAGAATACTCTCCTATTTGAAACCTTTTGTACAAAAACCCCCTTGCTGTCAACTTCCATCAGATTTTCCGTTAAAAACAGTAAAAAATGCCAAAATTAAAAAGAAATAATTGCAATTTCAATGCCTCAACTTTTTATTTATTTATTATTATTTTACAAATGAAATCCAAATTTTTTATATGTGCCACCTACCATCCTAAATTTTTAAAACTTTATTTTCCATCCCACCCACCCACCCACCCCACCCCACCCCACCCCACTCCACTTTTTATGTATTTTATTCTTCCCGAATGCCAAAGACGAACTTCCAGCTTTAGTAGAAAAAAATTTGGCTCCATTAAACAAGGTGCCATAAAGAAATGGTCACTCCAAAATTCCTAACCCCAAAATATTTTCAAGACGATGAAGAACTCAATGTATAAAATGGAAAATAATCTATGGATTATCTTACCTTTTTCTGATCCATTGGTAGCTGGCCATTAGGCATATTCATTGGTAAATTCAAGAAAGGAAGCCCAGAAGATGGATTAGAAAATTGCTTGCCAACACCTCCTCCACCACTTCTAGATGGCTGTGGTGGCTGCATGTGGACCACCTCGTTTTCCTCCAAGGGCACGTTAGTGAACAAGGCCGCAATGATAATAACGAGTCCTGAAGCAACCAAAGCACCCACAACATTTACTCCAACAACCTGACCTTGTCAACCTAACAAATATATCGAAAATGTTGGGTGGGCCCCACGAGACGATGGAAGGGAGGCGACCGCAATCACTAGCTGAACGGAGGAGGGAGTCTTTAGCGGTGAAGAATTGGAAATTTTCTCTTCATATTTTTGGCACTTCTTCCTTGAAAATTAATGACTGACTGTTCATCTTCTTCTTGGTGGGTATTGTTCAAATCTTTGATGGAGGAGGGAGGTTTGGATTGAAAATGGAAGAAACAGTTGATTTTGGGTTGGGCATGTGTGATATGAGGGGGGTTTGAGAGAGGAGTATAAATGGGGGAAGAATTTTGTAGGTTTTTTTGTTTGGTTTGGGGTTAGGTGGGAGTGAGAGTGGGGTGAAAGATAAGTTTTAAAGGTTTGGGAATATGGGTGGTTTAAATAAAAGATTTTAGTGTAATTTACAAAAAAATAAGAAAGTTTAGGATCACAACTGTAATTATTACTTCTTCATTTTTGCAATTTTTACCTTTTTAATGGTTAAACTAACGGAATTGGATGGTGGGAGGGTTTTTCGCACAAAAGGTTTCAAAAGGGGGGGTTTTCTGCAACTTCCAATAGGTAGGGATATATCGCAATTGGAAACGTTTTTAGGAGGGTTTTCTGCTGTTAATCCAAATATTGTCCCAATTAGTTTGTCTCCCACATTAAGAAAATGCCCCTCACTAGGAATGCAATCTTGAATATTTAACCTAGGTTGAAAGTAACCCAACTCCGGCAAGTTATGCTACAAATAGTGTTCCACTGAGTTTGTCCCCTTTTTATTTTGGGATGCCCCATAATAAATGACACTGTTCCAGAAAGTAGACATTCATTTTTTGGATATAAACCTTTAGTAATTATAGCCACAAAACTAAAATGGGAAATCTGTCTATTAATTGACTCGTCTATGTGCTTTAACTATTGCTATCTCTTTCACCTATGCCTCCCACCAATGTGTTGCCTGCAGCGCATGGTCGTAGAGAATCAAATGGAGACCTGTGGAAACTGGAAAGCGTTTGAAAGTCTAATTGGCGAATTGAGACGGGAAGTTATTACATTTGATGGAGATTCCCTCCAACATAGTGAACATTGAACGAGAGAAGGCTGTTGTTTTACTCCTGTAGGGCACCTAAACACAATGGCAGCCAGATACATCCATACTTCTTTTTTTCCTTTTATGGGTTGGGGGAATGGGGGCGCATGGGGGGTGTTCAGTTGATTGGCCCAGATACTGCATGAACCTGAATTAATGTATAAGAAAAAAGCTTGATTCTGTATATCAATGATTAAATCCTTCAAAAAAGTTATCGAGTTTGCACTCTACATAAGATCCAGATTCAAATAAATAGGTGATTTGAGGTCCACTAATATCTATTGGATATAATTCTTAAACTTCTATGTGGCTCAGCAAAATTTTAAATGACCTTGAATATTTGATGTAGAACTCCTCAGAAGAAAAGCCACGTTTAGCATGACCAATTTATAGTGTGCGTGTATGTAGATGTGTAAATGTCTTCCTCGTAAATGCTCATTTAAACTAATCGTTCATTTTTTCAATATCCTCGTTCTTTGCTTGTATGCATAATTCCATGTCAGGACCGTAGGTTTTTGATTGAGTATATACCATTGTTATATGTTTTTATAATTCTTCTGGTGGCAGGAGGCCCTCCACTATGGAGGAAATTCTTACAATTGAGATTAAGCCCGGGTGGAAGAAGGGAACAAAAATAACTTTTCCTGAGAAAGGAAATGAAATGCGAGGTTATATACCTTCAGACCTAGTTTTCATCATTGATGAGAAGCCTCACAGCATTTTCAAGAGGGACGGGAATGATCTAATTGTCACCCAGAAAATCTCTCTGGTAGAAGCTCTGACGGGATATACAGCACAAGTGACTACGCTTGATGGACGGAATCTATCAATACCTATCAACTCCATCGTTAGTCCCACCTATGAAGAAGTCGTCAAAGGGGAAGGGATGCCCATCCCAAAGGAGCCCGGCAAAAAGGGTAATTTACGAATCAAGTTCAACATTAAGTTCCCTAGCAGGCTTACATCAGAGCAGAAAATGGGCATTAAGCGATTGTTAACATCTTCATGAAGACTACTCTTTGCAATACTCATGTAAGCTACTCTTTGCACTACTCATGTAAGCTTGGATTTGTTTTCTGCCTTTTGTCTTGTTATGGGATAGAAATTGCATGGGGGATGATCCAGGTTTTGGCATTATTTTAAATGTTAATTATTTTACATCTCTCTCTCTCTCTCTCAAACGCTGGTAATCCTTTTCTTATCGAGTCTGCTTAGGTGAAATTATATTTCTCGACAATCATGAGACGATTAACACCTTAAACTTTGAGTCCTACTCGAATTTATTCTCGTGTAAACGATGAAAAGAGGAATTTCTTGGTTTATTACAGAGGCAAAAATCATAGGGATTTTGTGAAATAGTTGTCATGTAATTGTCAAATGAAAAATATTTAAAAATGCCTTCTTATCTTTCTCCTTGGATGTGTTAGTTTCACTGACGAGATGTAAACAGGGTGACTCATAAGAAGGATTAATATTGTAAGTAAATCGAACTTTAGGGATTTAATCGTGACAAAAATTATATGAGTGACCCAATTGAAATTTTCATGAAAGTTTGTTTAAGTCAGTTCATCAAAAGAAAGTTCGGGTAAATTCGTCAAAGTCCAAAACCTTTCATGAATGTGGTGGTCATGTCTCCAACCTTCTATTTTGGCACATATATCCTCGACCTTTTACCATTATATGTGCAATTTAGTCATTAAATGACGTGAACATGATGTGTGAAAGGGTAAAATTACCTTCATCCCCCTAAGGCTAGCAAGAGAGAGAGCTAGCCGAGGAAGAAGAGGGGGAGATTTGCGAGGTTTTTTGATTGGGAGAATAAGATCTACACTTGATTTTCCTCATGAGTGCTCGCGGTCAAACGGATTTATTTGCAGTTCTGGACATTCATAGTTTCGAGCTAACTAAAGCAGAACTAAGATCAAATAAGGAAAAATAAAGAAAGATGGAACAAGATTTTCGTTCATTATTACACTCATGCTCGCTTGCTCTCTCACATCGCATTGCATCCTTAATCTTAACTTTTAATTAATATATTTCATCATTGATGACGGATTTCATTCATAGCGCATTTTAAAACGAGTGACAAATATTATATCAAACTTTTGTATTTTTTTGCTTATTTAATAATATGATAGATAAATCAGTCTTTCTGTATTTTTCTAACAAAATTTTTGGACGAAAATCGTTGTTGAGAAAAATCTATGCTAACTAATAGAGGCTTGATGACAAAATGCGCTAGAAAAATATTACAAACGAAAATGTGACAATGAACAAAGATGGAAAATATTTAATGCAATTAAAATATGGTGCAATAAGAAAAAGTTACGATGTTAAAGTAACCATTCTAAAACAAATATTTTTTAAAATAATTTTACCATTTTAATCCGACATCACATGAAAGATGCACGAACATTTAACGTCGTGATCAAATGGTAATCGCACACATGTGGACAAGACAACCACACTTGTGTAAGGTTAGGGACCTTAGAGAAATTTACCCAAGACCTTTTATTTATTTTGTCCTTCCAGTCCTTTTCAGAAAAGTTTTCCAAATGGGTTTTAATTGCTCTTCAAAGGGTCCAAACGACGACGTTTAGTCGTATCTTGCTTTCTAATCTCGAGTTAACATGCACACTCATTTATACCGGCTTCCGCAATTCCAATTCATACGATTCTTTGAATCTCCGTATGTAAATTGTTAATAATTACTCAATAAATTTTAGATCTCGTAATTTTCTACACTGATATGGCTTCAATTGCTCTAAATCTTCGAACGGTAGAGGAGATCTTCAAAGATTACAGCGCTCGTCGTGCCGGGATCGTTCGTGCTTTAACTGACGGTACCCCCTTTTATATTCAACAGATTTTGCGCACAAAAATCTTTATTGAATATATGTTTACACAAGTTCACAAAAATACGTGTCCGTACATGCAATTTAGTTTATTTTAATATATGTTCTTAGTGTGGAATGGTGTTTTTACAGATGTAGATGAATTTTATGGGCTCTGTGATCCAGGTAATTTTTAACCAGTTTTGTGAAATATAGATTGAACTAATTGTTCTTTACATCAAATTCTTGAGTTTCTGAATTGGACTAATTGGGTGATAGATATTGAAAGCTTGTAATTTCATCACTATATATATATTTTTTTTTAATTTTTGTAAACGATGATTGGTTAGTTTAAAGGTCGATTTAGCTGCTTTTTGGTTACTGATAAATGTAAAAGAATACAGTTTGTAGTCTTTACCTTTGCTAATTGTTCTAATCGGTTTGTTGTTCTGAAGTTTAATTTAGGTCAAAACTATTTGGAAAAAAGTACAATTTTTAATTATTATCATAATTAATTCTTGAATGAAGCTAATTTAGTTTTATGTTTCTTTCCCTTGACTTTACGCAACAAAGTTAATTTTATGATGCTAATTCTTTGGAAATGAAATTTAAATGTCAGATTTAAGTTTTTGGCTACTGCAATATTTTTCTTTTGGTACACATACACAATAAAGATAAAAGCATCCTAGATAGCTGTAGTTAGCATACATCCCTTCTCTAAGTTCAGTATTTTTGTGATCTGCGATTGTTAATTTCTTTTCCTTTATAAAAAAAAAAAAAAAATTATTTTGGGACTTACTGGTTTTATAGAGAAGGAGAATTTGTGTCTATATGGACATCCAAATGAAACTTGGGAAGTCAATCTACCAGCGGAGGAAGTTCCGCCTGAGCTGCCTGAACCGGCACTTGGGATCAATTTTGCAAGGGATGGCATGAATCGTAGAGATTGGCTTTCACTCATTGCTGTGCACAGTGACTGTTGGTTGCTCTCTGTGGCTTTCTATCTTGGCGCTCGGCTCAACCGAAATGAAAGGTACTTCTCATTTTTGTGATATTTATTCGCGTATTCTTGTTTGTTGATCTGTGGATGATGATTTTAGCTTATCTTTATAAATGCCATTTTTAACTGCTTGAGAATTTTTGTTGTAGTTGTTCTAAACTGTGTAGGATAGATATTGGTTGATTAGGTGCAACAAGCCAACAACTACTGAAACTGACAATAAACAAAACGGAACCATTCAAATGGATTTGCTTAGGTCAAGAAAATAACCTTTATCCTAGTTAATGACAGAACTTGGGAATGTGTAAGGATCCTCTTTTTTTCAAAAGTTTTACAACTCTGATTTATGTAAACGCCAAAATTCATATTACATTGAAAGTCGCTTAATATACATAATTGATGGGGTGAATGATTATTGGAGCTGTATCTACATAATGAGGGGCAGTATATTCAACCTGATCTGCATACGGCTACATGTGCTACAACTATCCTCTATTTTGCTGTCTCTAGTTGCTCAGACTCGCAAGTCTCATCAATTAAAGTTTTCTTATCCTAAGGAGAAGACAATACCTGTACCTAGAAATTGTTGGCTCATTCTTCAGCCATTTATTCTGGCGGAAATGTTGTATAATTAAACCAACATTTGATGGATGAAATTTAGCTTCCTGTTAAGCGGGTTTTACATATTTTAAACTTTAAATTTGTTGCTAGCTTTTGTTTTAGATAATCAACCGGACACTTTCCCTTGTTCTGATTAAGTTTCCTCAATGTCTGGACTTTATCATACGTGAAAACTGAGTGGATGAAAGCTGAAAACGTGCAACATCTTGGGTATTATACAGCTTTGACTGATTGAATTTTTTATTTGAGATCTTATGTACTCCTTTTGTGAACAAGTCAAAGGTAGGCACACCACTTTGCACACCACTTTGATCTGGAAAGTGCACGCTAGTCTTCATTCTTAATAATGATATGAATCTTGAAAGTAGTAATCTTGCCTTGAATTCTCCTTTCTTTGGAGTTTCCTATCCCTTGACTGGAAACCAAAGCTTTTGATTTAGTTTGAGGCAGAAAATATTGTTGCCAGTCTAACTTTGATCAATATAACGAGCATCAAAAGTGATCTGGTTCATGAAATTGAATATGTTTTCTTTGAGTGAAACCAATTTGCTGTAGCATAGAATATATATGCTGTGAATCTGTCTGGACTGCTTGTAAAACTTCAGAAAGTTGAAGAATTGAAATAATTTTAATGAATTAGAACACTAGGATTACATTGCCTTTCACCAATTCGCTGAGGCATGTATAGTTTGTTGATTGCACCAGAAATTATTAGTAGTTGCTGGTTTAGTTCCAGTCAAAACATTAAGCATCATCACTGAGCAGGCATACATCTTTACTGAGGCATGTACAAGGGTTGAATTGTTGAATTATGACCTCTTGACACCAGGTATTGGGGCATGGAGGCGGATTTTGATTGGATTTAGATATCCTGATAGGTGAATAACTGTCTAGTATGTTAAAATTTTGTGACAGATATTTATTTCCTTTCTCTTTTGCGGGGGTGTGTATGATGGGGGGCCCAAACTTGTTTGATCATATCGGTGCATTTTATTTTGATTGATATAGTCCTTCACGGTGTACCAATGGCTTTTACTGTACTTACAGGAAGCGACTGTTCAGCTTGGTGAATGATCTGCCTACAGTCTTTGAAGTCGTGACTGAAAGGAAGCCAGTAAGAGAGAAAACCAATGCGGAAAGCGGAAATAAATCCCGTGGCAGTACAAAGGTAGGATAGACACAAAGTGAAAGCAGTGTTATTATTATATAAATTCTTTCTTGGATTTTCGTATCCTTCCTGATATGAAAGCTAAAGTTGGATTAAAACATTTGTGAAAGTAATACTAATGTAATTAGGATGTGTAGGCAACATCAGATATTGAAACAGGGCAAGCATATTACTGGAGGGTTGAGTTCTGCACACACACACCCTCCCCCCTTCTCCCCCACCTCAAATCTTCTTTGAACTAGCTACTAACTCTAGTTGCTCCTTGCCTTTCTCCTTTATTTATACCTTTGATTACCTTTGTATCTTGCTTTTTCTGAGCTTTACGTTTTTGTCCTTATTTGCAGAGATATAGTGATGGTCAAGCTAAGAGCAACCCAAAACTGGCGGATGAGAGTTACGAGGAGGATGAAGATGAACACAGTGAAACGCTATGTGGTAGCTGCGGTGGAAATTACAGTGCAGATGAGTTCTGGATTGGCTGTGACATCTGTGAAAGGTGGTACCACGGGAAGTGCGTGAAGATAACTCCTGCAAAGGCTGAAAACATAAAGCAATACAAATGCCCGTCTTGCATTAAGCGAGGCAGACAGTAGTGGTTACTGAATCAATTTGGTTTAGAGGGCGTTTGGTTGCCCTTTTTTGCTCATTATTAGAAGAAATATAGCCGTTCCAAAATGAAAGTTGTAAAGTTAAAAAAAGGGGAATAAGTGGGGCTCATAAACGGTAACATTTCTTCTAAAATGAGGTGAAAAATGGCAAACAAACAGGCTTTAAGTGGATAATGATATTACATTTCTAATAGGATATTACATTTCTAATGTTTGTAGTGGATATCTCTCCTGTTTGTTTATAACGGATGATTGCAAAGAAGGTGTTTGGTTTCATATCGAATGTTATGGCTAATGTATTTTTCTTTTCTAAATGGAGACTTTCTATTATGTGCTACATTCTAAAAGGATGTGTAATCTACAAAATCTTAAGACCATTTTTTTTTCATATTTCTTCTACTTATCAATTATTTATGAGGTTTAAATATGACCTGTATTAGATTTCTCACTGCCAAATATAATTATGTTTCCATTTGGCCCCCATTAAATTATAATTTATTTTTCTCTCTCTTCTTATCAATCACACGTTTTCCAAAAATAATATTACATGTAAATTCAAAAAAAATTCATTATTTCTCAACAATACATTCTTCAAAAAATTATTATTCCTCTCATTATAATGTGGAATAATGGAAGGGCTACAAAAATTTGTTCGTGTTAAAGTGCCTGAGTGGGTATATATCCCAGTAAAATAACTTGTATGTATATGTATTTTTCTATTTTACGTCTTCTAACCTGGTCGAGGGTACGCCATGCACAACCTATTACTCATCCTTAATGCCTACAAAGAAGGGCACGAAAATCCCCTCACTGAACATATGCATTCAAGATGAAGCTGGTTTACCACAGAATTATCAAATTTCCTATTTCAACTTGTCATCAAGAAATACTTCTAATCAGATGTACTTGACTCGTCCATGATCCTTAAAAGCCACTGGTAAATTGGAAGCACATCTAATGAAAGGAAACCCGCAAATAATGAAAAGAAATCAAGTGTGCAACACATTATGAATGCCTCTGACACTTTATACTGATAAATGAAAAGATGAACTCGTGTATATTTACTCACACAGGTTAATAGAACCATCTTTCATCAACTTTATGCTTAGACTATTGAATCTCCCTCTTGAGTAATGCCGAGAAGCCTTTCTCCAGTCCGTCCCCGTTTTCATCATCCCAACGAACTCATCATAACTGATTCTTCCATCCTGCATTTATAATTGAATGATTGAGAATAAGTTCATACACTTCATCAATTCAATGCTCAGGAATTTTTTCTCACCTTGTCTATGTCGACCTCCTGGAATATGTCCTTTGCTACATTTGCACTATCATCTACACCATCCTCCATTAAGGCATCTTGAAGCTCATCAGGCTCGATATAACCATTGCCATCTTTGTCAAAATAGGAAAAAGCCTTGTGAAGATGCTCATCATTGGCCATCCTCTGTAGATGGAGTGAAATGGCAAGAAATTCTCCATAGTCCATTGTTCCTTTACCATTCATGTCTACCTGTGGCAATATAGTGACTTGAGAAAACAGGAGCAATCAAAGCAGCTCTTACATCAAATATTGAGGGTACATTCAACCAGATTCCTAATTTGAATCAAACTTTCATTGAAATCAATCAGATCCAGGTCCTGGCTTCAAACTGATCTGTTCACAGCCACCATCTAATACTCATTCTAAAAAGATGGAAGCATCTCATCAGATTGCAAGTAAATATGTGATATACTCCGTATGATGCTTTGAGAATTTAATACGCTGGTATCTGTTGCGGGGACAGTTATGGAGTACTGCTATACAAGTATTTAGGCATGAAGCAAGGCATCATGTTTAAATATATGTCCAAGCAGACAATATGGGTGGGGTGGCGTGGAGTGGGGTGTGCATACGGGGCAACAGTTAAACTGCATGGGGCAAAGGATGTGAAGGAATTCAATACTGTGTATTTTCTTTTTTGTTCTCTCGTTAATTTGGAAAGAAAGAGATATAGAGCCTGTTTGGTAAAAATTCTCATTTTCTACAGTAAATCAATTCTCATTTTCAACCACACATTCTTCAATAAAATAATATTTTCCATCACATCAATACTTTTTTCTTCTTTTTCAACCACACATTTCTCATCATATCACTATTCAAAAATCAATTCTTCCCCCAAAAATCTCTACCAAACACACTCATAATTCCTATACTACAACTAAAGCTTACGCAATCAACAATATTCTTTATCTTCCTTTTTCTCTTCAATTCTCTCTTCATTTCAGTCACCCTTCCTATTCTTCAGGAAAATTCTAAAAAAAATGAAAAGGAGAACTGAATCCATTTTCCTTACTAACACCATATCCCCTTGAAAAAAAAATTGCTCAGAATTTAATGGCTGTAAAGAATATGTGAAACCTCAAGCTCACATCATGAGAACTCTCTAACATCGGTTAAACAAAATGGAATACTTATAAATAAAACAAGTGTTTACATGTGTCAACAATACAAGGCAGACTGTATACTCACAGCTTCGATAAGCATTTGTACTTCAGACTCTGCCAGCTGTGAATTGAACTTCTGTAATCCAACCTTCAGTTCTTCGGTTGAAACAATACCATCATTGTCAGTGTCTATCTTAGCAAACATTTCTTTTATGCCTTCGACTTCTTCATTGGACAAGAAATCAGCAATGACCTAATCATAGAAAAAAGTTCAAATGTTTTTCTGAAGCACCTTCATTGGAGAAAAGAAAAACAGAAATTATAAAAATAAACCAACCCTCAGAGCCTTCCTCTTGAACCTATTCATCAAGGAGAATTGCTTGAGTCTTGACTTGACAACATCTCCAAGAGGCACATTTGGAGCCTTCTTTGCATTTTGAAGCCAAGGATGTTCTGTAAACAGAAACAATTAGCCATTAGGTCAAACATAAGAAAAATCAATGAAATGTTCTTCAAATATGATAATAAGTTTCAAGGAATCTTAAACCTCAAGGAAATCTGCATCAATATCATTTTAGAACAGACAATTGATTGGGGCTTCCTCGCTGCCTCCAACAATAGCAGTCTGACTCAGAATGCTCAACAACCAACTTTATAGTAATTTTACTTTTTTCTTCTTTTTTTAATCTCAAATGTTTTTCTTTCTGGTTAGAAGAAATATAAAACAAAGACTGTAAAAGGTTCCTTTTGTAGGATATATTGGACTTAGCTTCCCCACGATCAAATCCATACTATATTGCAGCATGAGTTACCATACCCAATTGGGGAAGGAAGTATAGGATCATTTCTCTTACAATAAACAAAGAGCAAGGAATCTAAGATGGGTACAGGAATTTTGGATTTCAAAAGCAATATCTTAACCAAAGTATAGTAAGAATAAATTCTCCCAGAAAGAACAAA
This sequence comes from Fraxinus platypoda, assembly GCA_903798405.1. Lineage (NCBI taxonomy): Eukaryota > Viridiplantae > Streptophyta > Magnoliopsida > Lamiales > Oleaceae > Fraxinus > Fraxinus platypoda. Next base: position 19,930 of record CAIGRT010151944.1, on the reverse strand, counting down.
TTTATGCATGCATTTTTATCTTTATCAATTACCAAGAAAACACAAACCTTAAAATACCTCAAAAGTGACATCATCCATGGACCTGAAAACTATTACCCATCCTCAGATATTATCTGGTACATCTACTCCACTCAATCCTAACAACGCAAAGATCATTTTTTTTCTTTATGGAGCATGGTTCTCATGGCAACTTGTTTGATAGTTATCGTAATCAACTAATAACAAGCTAGATACTTTGTTCACCACAAAATTTTAAATAATTCGATATTTCAACATTTTCTTCCAAATTGAATTTTCTATGGAGCAAAATCAATTATAAATGCATAGAGAGACACAAATCTAGAGCAAAAGAATTATTGACAAATATTGAAATGATAATTTTAAAAATAGAAAGCATTTCAAGATTCAAGAAAGAAGGTAACCAAGCAAAAAAGTTTAGAGAATGGTGATTCTCTCAACAAAATAGATTTAAAGCATAATCAAAATGTGTTTTACATATTCATCAAACTTAGCAAACATGAACAATATTTTACCAAGAACTTGTTTTGCAGTGAGTCGAAGCTTAGGATCTGGCTCCAACATTTGTCGTACAAGACTCTTGGCACTATCTGAAATGCTTGGCCATGGTTCCCTTTCAAAGTCTATTTTCCCACGTATAATGGCTTGAGCAACACCTTGTTCAGATTCTGTGCAAAAACTTGCTTTAGACAGGTGATCAATCATGGTTGAAAACATGATTTAAAGAATATGGAAAACTGTAACATCATTCAGAGAAGCTGGTCTGAACTGATTTCAAAACACGTGATTTCAAATGAAATATAAAGCATTATAGGTGAAATGCACACAGTCCTAACATTACAAACTCTAAGGACATGTTTTCTTTACCATTTTCAAGCCGTTTTCTATTTTCGATTTTTCAAAACAGTGAAAACGCGTTCTCTTTCCTATTTTCGAAAACATGTTTTTGAAAACAAAAAAAATTATTGTATTGAAAACAGAAAATGGCATTTTTTCATTGACGCCTCCTGCCAAATGTATGGGGAACCGGGGGGCCTGTGAGACAAGAATTATTCTCCAAACGATTTACTCCCAAAGTCCTCCAGACCAAAAGGGTGTTTTCAGTTATAATCAAGTCAAATTTTCAAAAAGCATTTTGGGTGTTTTCAAAACAATTTTTCAAAATGCTAAAAAAAACATATTTTCAACAATCTCAAAATGGACATTCAAATCCCAAAACCCAAAATCCAAAATGAATTCAAAATTCAAAACACAAAATTGAAACACAAAGAGAACAGCCCCTAAAAAACTGGAAGGCAGATGGAAACTGTAAATCAATTGTTTGCCTGCATGAGAACAAGAAGCTTGCCACAGAGAGAGAGAGAGAGAGAGAGAGAGAGAGAGAGAGGAAATTCAAATTACCAGCCCAAAATGGAGGAACTCCACACAACAAGATATAGAGAATCACTCCAGCACTCCATATATCTATTTCTGGTCCATAGTTTCGCTTCAGCACTTCTGGAGCCATATAGTAAGGACTTCCCACAATTTCAGAGAACTTCTCACCTAGAATTCCAAGAGTTAAACCACTTTCTCACTAACATGTACATCAAGATCATCAAACAGATACAATATGTTTAGATCTAAAAAAGAAATTAGAAGGTGCTTCGTTTGATATATATGCATATACACGGAAAAGAAGCCATCACACATTTTTCAAAGCAAAAATTGCATAACTATGGAGTACCAGGTATGAATTTTTTCCTTCATATATGCTGCCTAAATTTCAATATTAACACGCTACCAATTTATTAACCTTAGTGTTAAAACCCATTTCCAAGCTAAGTTCCAACCTATATGCCATTGATATAGTCTCTCTTACTTGTAACCAAATAACAATGTGGGACAATGTTTATTTCCTTTTTCACACCTTTCCTCACATTGATCAGGGCTGACGTCTGAGCTCAAGGAACAAATTTTACAGAACTGAGGCAGACCAGAGACAAATGCAAATGGCATGAAGACAGCAAAGAGCCAAACCAAAACCAAACTCTAATACAATGTTACCCAAAATTATTTTGTGGCATATCCCATCTTACTTCTCAACCATTCTAGAACTGTATCGAGCAACAATTTAGACAAGGTCTTTTGTCTTTCTTCATTGTTCACGCTTTGTAATTCTAACAGAAGTTCTGAAGGATCAAAGTTAAAAAAGAGCAGAATCCTAAACAGTAGAAGTTCTTCTAATTCCATTTTTCTTTTCTACAGAAATGGTCTGTTGCTTCTCATCAATGCCAGTGAGCAGGTCAGCTGGCCAGGTAATGTGGCTTGTAGAAATCAGAATCACTCAAGGAAATTCTAAGCATAACTTGATTTAGGTGTTACTGTTGCGTCCAATGATAGTCCAATCGTCATCTACTGGTTCCTTTGGTAAGTAAGTTGCAAACGGCAAACATGTACAAAATTAACTCACTCAATTCTCCAAGCAATCAGTTTTTTGAAAACATATATGTACAACTCCTACACTTCAATTTATGCCACTCTTAAAATTATAATGTAATACCCCTACAACTGTAGCGTGTTTATGTCAAACCATCAAACATTTGTTCAATTATATTTTTATCGAGGATAATGATTTTGAATAAACTTCACATCATTTCATTCTCACTGGACAGCTTGCCCTTTAAAAGAAACTAAATCAAGTAAAAATGAGTAGTTAAAAATTTAAAATAACAGAAACCAACCCCGTGAAGTAAGAGCTTCAAGCACTTATAGACAACTTACAGGATCTTCAGAGAATCAAGTAATGCAAGTACAAGAGATTCAACATAGACAGGAAGGGGAAGAAGATGATTTATTGATTAGTGCATTTAAAAATACATCATTGATGCATTCATGAATCTCAATTAACATAACATACTTTTCATGATTTTGAGCATGAAACAAATACTTTGCTGGCAATAATTCACAGGACTTTCCAACTTCCTACCATCACTTTTGCACTACTCGATATACTGTAAGCAGTTAAGACTTATCGAACCTAGCCCAGTCAAGACTACTTGTTTATAATGAAACTAAACATCGTAAAGATTAATATTTGGCAAAAGTGCATTTGACATATCAATTCCGATCTCAAATACTGTGACACAAAAAGTGAATGTTTATTTTAGCCAAATAAGTTCATATCATTCCAGTAGTCATCAGTCCAAATTCTACATGTGTGCAAATTTTAAGAGACACAGAAGCGGGCATTGCAAATTATATTGTGGATATGTCATAACTTTTTCAATGATGGCATTTGAGTTCAAGATATGATTCCATGCCATCATAGAATTTATTGTCGATTTGAAACAAACTAATGATAGAGAAACAGATACCCAAAAAAAAAAATTACCCCCCAGGCTGTCGATTATAAGGGAGCACACTTTTGAGAAGTAAAAATGACTACATTTATATTAATCATTTCCTGATTAGCAATGAACACAAGGAAATAATTTTCCAATTGAATTAGAAAATCCAAGACTCAAAACCGTGGTAGTAATATCATCTACATCAACCAATTATAATAGGACTAAGCTGTAATCAGATAAGCTTTGAGGCAGTGGGTATAGACTGAAGCGGAAAAATAAGAACTCAAGGTGAAACTTCGATGCGACCTATAGTAATAGAGATATTTTTACTACTATCCTCTCTGGATCTCCTCATGACTGTTTATTATACACATGCAAACTAATACTTGGCTACTATCATTGCTTTAGTACCTTAGTTAATTCAATTTGTTTCCTATTTTACCTAGCATATAATCTAATAATATTAATCAACTCTTCTCAGGACACAAGTCAATCCAACATAATCCTACTCTAACATCACAGTTTCCTTCATAGTTGATAGGACATTGCAATTGCTTGAGTTCCCTATCTAACTTTAATCCAATGTATTTGTATTCCTTCATTCAATCAACCGAGTCAATGAACTCATAACCAAGCATTTCACTCACTCTTTATTAACGCATACACTCAATTGATGGCTAAAAAATCTCCACACGTTTCTGTTTAATCATAAAATCCTAAAACTACCAAAATCCTTGCCATTTCAATCAATCACCCTCGATGGAGTTTTAGGTTGACTGTCAAGAACCAGGAACGAATTCATTTCATCCTTCCCTAGTTCTGACATAATAAGTCTGAGTTTCCCAAAAAGGATAATTGTCTTCACCTAAGTATGACACTCGTTCATCAGTAATGCAGTCCCAACAACTTCTTCCATGTCCCTCTGATTCTGGACCAAAACCACATACACCAGAAACAAATTCATTTCATCCTTCCCCAATTCTGATATAATAAGTCCAAGTTTCCCAAAAAAGATAATTGTCTTCATCTAAGAATGACACTCGTTCATTGGTAATGCAGTCCTGCCAACTTCTTCCATGTCCCTCTGATTTTGGACCAAAACCACATATCTTTGCTCTTCCTTTATTATTTCCCATCATCTTCATGATCCATCACCACATTTCAGAGAAAGAAAAAAAAAACTCTATTTAATTTTATTTTATCAAATATCTTGGTTCCTCTCATGTTGCATTTGATAAGCATCGTGTTGACCATGTAAGCTATTTTCAGGAAAGATCAACAGTTTAACTGCAGTTGACGTATTGATATATATTCGTGGAGATCAAGGTTACACTATGTTCACCCTTTCTGGTACTTCATAATGGGTTCACACAAAAATCCCACCCACCCCAACAGGAAAAAGAAATAATAAAAAAATAAAATAAAATAGAAGACATGCAAAAGCTGATTCTTGATTCTGTTGAGAACACTGTAAGGGGATTAGCGAAATCAACATAATTTCTCCAAGCTAGTCCACTTCAGGCTCATTTTTGACAAAGCTATTCAAATATAAAATTATTTTCTACGTGATCTATTTGCATTGGTGATAAGAACTTAAAATTAAACTAGGAACTGTAAATAACTATATCTGCAGATAAGTATAGCATTTATATACATAATACTCTAGCCTGAAAGAAGTAAACAGTTAAGTGCAATAACATCAAATAAATTCTTCCAATCAACCTTTTAGCTTCGTGAACATTATCCATAAGTAATTAAAATTATTCAATTACCGGGCTTAAAGAAGATTGACAAGCCAAAATCAATTGCCTTCAGAGGCGAATTCTCCTTCTTATTTGCAAATAAAAAATTCTCAGGCTTCAGGTCCCTGTGGATCACCCCGTGCTTGTGGCAGAGCTGCACAACCTCAACGATGGTCCTAGTGACTGCAGCGGCCGCCCGTTCCGTGTAGTGCCCACGCGCCACGATCCTGTCAAAGAGCTCCCCACCCTCGCACAACTCCATCACCAAATGTACTGCATTTTCGTCCTCGCACGCCTCCTTCAAGCTCACTATGCTCGAATTGTCAGGCAAGTGCTTCATAATCGCCACCTCCCTCCTCACATCCTCCACATCCACAGCCGTTCGCAGCTTCCGCTTCGAAATCGACTTGCAAGCCAATAGCTCCTTCGTCTCCCGTTCAATGCACAAATACGTAACCCCAAATTCTCCTCGTCCCAATTCCCTATCCACTAAATACTTCTCCTCAATATTTTTCTTTTTAACGTCATTCAAAACAGTAATGGCTTTTTTAGTGTTGCCAGCCCCAGACTTGTCTTTACGGCCCTGATCATGGCCGGAAAAATTGGATGACTTCACGTCTTCTCGGGCAACAGCCGCCGGAGATCTGCAGCAATTTCCCATTCAAATCCAGTCCACTTTAACCAATTTCCGACTATATCAAAAAACCCTAACGCCTAAGTCGTAGCTAGGGTTTCACATCTGTGATAAGATGTAAAACCCAGACCTCCATTGCGAATTTAAGATCAAAATGTGACTGATTTTTCACACAGAGAGTGTGTGTTTTGTGCTGCAATTATAGGAAGGTACGGTAACGGATGAGATGCATTTGTAGGGGTAGCTGCTCTTTTGATTATTTTATTAGTATTAAATTGCATTAAAAATGATGCATTTATTTGTGTGTGGTGTTCAAGCATGAATTTTGTCGGGTAACTGCAAGTTACTGGACGGTCGGAACGGGACGGGAAGAAGAGACAGCAAGGAGTCTCTGGGTTTATGACCTGGCAAATTACTCCTCACATTGGTTGGTGTTTATAATCAGTTTATAGTTACTTAAAAAATCAACCAAACATGCACTAAAAACCAAGCCGAAACATTTTGAAATTGTATTTTTCATTAGGTCTTACAAGATCGCATGCCTTTGCCTTTCATAATTTCGTGTGAACGAGCAAAAAAGCATTGTAAAAATAGATCTATTGTTGAGACAATCATAAATGATTACGTGAGATAGTCAAAACTAGGGAAATAGGCTATTTCCGTCATCAACATTTGTAATTCGTTGCTAATATACCATCAATCTTTTCTTTCGCACAAGATATTCTCAACCTTTTCAAAATATGGCAATAGTTATCTTTTTGTCCATTTTTTGTTGTTAAAGTCACATAAAATGATGAACTTTTCTCCTTTTTACATAAATACAAAAAAAAAAACTAAATAAAATGGCATGGGTATGAGGAGGGGATAGGTTTTTCGTTACAAATGACTTGGTTCCGAGGAAGGTTGTAGGTTGGCAAAGTTGGTGTTGGTGGGAACTGGGAATAGTAGTGGTGGTGACGTTGGTGATAGCAACTAGCTGATGGTGTTATGGTTGGGTTGGGTTGGGGTGGGGTGGGGTGGGGAAGATGACAATTGACAACTTCTTTTTTTTGTTTTTTTTTATTTTTCTTCTCGTCAATTGTTTATAATTGTTTTATGATCTATTTGTTCATTTTGAAAAGATTTAGGATTCTAGTTGTAATTTTTTTATTTAGTTGTTTTTTTTTTGTATTTATTTAAAAATGCGACAAATTCCTTATTTTATGTTTCTTTAATGGTAAAAATGAGCAGAATGGCGACTTTTCCTACATTATGGAAAGGTTGATAATATCCGGTGTAGAAAAAAATGTCAAGAATAATAACAAAATGTAAAGATGAAGATGAAAAGTGCCAATTTCCCTAACAATTAAGAGTTCAAAGATCACAAGGGGGGCATTTATTTCATGCTAAAATTATATAAAAATGCAATTTTTGAGAATTAAGAGAAAAGGATCCCATGTGTTGTCTGATTGATTGGCAAACAATTAATTTGTAAGGGATCATGTTGTCTGTCTGGCTTCTTTGTTTCTATCTGACATTCCCATAAATTAAATTAAAGAATGTCTCTCCTTTGTTTATTTCAATGGCACCTTGTGCTGCATAAGTTGGATTATTAGGCCATGTTTGACAGGGAAAGTTTTCCATGGAAAATGGAAGATTTGTTGCCATTTTCCACTTTTTAGAGTGTTTGATAGGAAATATTTTTCAGGTAATTGATTTTCCACATTTTCTTGGTTTGTCATATTTTCTTACTTTTTGAGGTAAATCAATTCCCACAACTTTGGTGGAAATTGGTTTTCTAAGCAGTTTTTTTCATTGAGGTAAATCAATTCCCGATTGTAACAAATTATATCCCTTTAATGGATAATTTTCATGGAAAATAAAGTTAAACGAACACCAAAAGATCCAAAATTTCAATATTTTTCAAGTGAAAAATTATACCAATCAAACACAATTAATTGACAATTCTCAGTAAACAAGTTCTAGCCAATTCAATTTCATAAAATTCATTTTCTTTCCACTCAAATTCCATTCTTGTAATCAAACAGACCCTTATTGTAATTTCTACTTTTAAAACTATACAAGACTTGCCATTTCTTCCCTTAGTTTTTAATATTGTATGCAAGTTTTTGTGAGGAAAATGAAATCATTCGACGTTATTAAAGAAGAAGAAAAAAATTAAGTAGCAGTTTAATTTATTTTTTTTTGGAAGAAATATCAAGATGAATGATCATATGGGATAAATGAAAACATCAATAGTGGATTGCACATGCCAAGTGATGAAAGTTAATTCTGAACCCAATAAAGGCCCATATGTAGTAAGCCCATTAAATGCAAGCTATTATAGAGCCCGCAAAACAAATTTTCTTGGTCAAAAAATGGAAAATTGACAAATCCCGATCGTTTTACTTATTCTCTTCTCGAAACAAGATGGAATTTCTCTCTTTGCATTAATTAGGAAGTTACATTTAGAGGACGTTTGTGGGGATTAAAATTAGATTTTTAGTAGATTTTGATAGAAATTTTTGAAATGTGTGGTTGAAAAATTGTGGGACCTATGAAAGATGTGGTTAATATTGATTGTTTGACTTTGACTTGAATTAAAATTAGATTTTAATTCGGACCAAACATGGGCTAAAAGTAATGTTATTCATCACCAGTGTTAAACATCAATTTAGATGATAATTACATAACGTTAAATGGTAAATTCATTTAAGTGCAAAGTTACCTGACTCATTTAACGAAGATTACAAATTTCCTTTTATTTAATGGACAATAAAAAATGTTGTGCCTACCTATAATCAGAGGGCGGTGCACTAGTTTGCTGCGGCAAGCTGGTTTAGCGTAAAATGCGCTTCAGCCAATAGCGCTATCCTTCACGGGCCCGAAAGTGAAAACCAAACAGTGCGCTAATTGTACCGGCGTATGTTAAGGAAGCTACCTTTAAATGATCTATCTTGCGCGTCGTTGAATTTGCTCCAAATCAAAACCTAGTACCCCAAGGTCATCAATCCAGAGGTCCCAGTTTCTCGTACCCAATATCTGGTGCTTTTTACTCCATCCCTTCTCGATAAAATTGAGCTACAGGTTTTTCTGTCTTTATACTTACTTTCATTTCTCGTTTTGAATTATTCTTAGTTTTCTTTGGTTTGTTAGGCAATAATAATAGTAATCAGTGTGGTTCCATTTCACAGAAGGAGACTAGTGAAATTTTGAACCATAGTTTTTATCCATGGTCGTTTTCAATCTTAATAGTGCAATGCAGTAGCCTTGGATTTATTTTTGTGTACTTCAATTACAAGGGATCGAGTCTGGTTGAATTTTTGGTAGTATAATGAAGGATGTGGAAATACCGAAGTGGCTTAAAGGATTGGCAATGGCACCTGAATTCCGCCCAACTGACACGGAATTTGCAGACCCAATTGCGTATATATCCAAAATAGAGAAAGAAGCTAGTGCTTTTGGAATATGTAAAATAATTCCGCCATTGCCCAAACCTTCAAAAAAGTATGTTCTTTGTAATTTGAATAGTTCCCTTTCCAAGTGCTCGGAACTGGGTTCGGATCTAAATCTCATGTCAAAAACGGATAATGCTGATAGGGTAAATTGTAATGGTGGGGTGAGTAGGGCGGTTTTCACTACCAGGCACCAAGAATTGGGTAGTGAGAAGGGGAAAAGGGTGAAGGGGGTGGGAGGTCAAGTATCCGGAGCTCAAAAGCAAGTTTGGCAAAGTGGGGAGGTTTATACATTGGAGCAGTTTGAAGCAAAGTCGAAGAATTTTGCTAAGGGTCAGTTTGGGATGGCGAAAGAGGTGAATCCATTAATTGTAGAGGCAATGTTTTGGAAAGTGGCTTCTGCTGAGAAGCCAGTTTATGTAGAGTATGCAAATGATGTGCCTGGTTCAGGGTTTGGTGAACCAGTAGGGTCACTGCGACATTTTTATAGACGTAAGAGGAGGAGAAGGAAGAGGAAGTCCTTCGATCGGAATAATTTAGGGAGCTCTGATAGCAAGGATGATCAAGTAGATGCAGTGAACAGTGGTAGGTTAGATAAAGTTTCAGGCAGCCAGAAAGATTTTGGTTTATGTAAAGAGGCAGCATCAAGTTCATTACCATCTATGCAGTTGCATCAAGCCGCATCTTTTTCTGGGGACAAGGATTTAAACTGCACAAGTGAGATGGAAGGTACTGCTGGTTGGAAGCTTTCAAATAGTCCTTGGAATTTACAAGTAATAGCACGATCAGCTGGATCTTTGACACGTTTTATGCCAGATGATATCCCTGGTGTTACTTCTCCAATGGTTTATGTGGGAATGCTGTTCAGCTGGTTTGCTTGGCATGTTGAAGATCATGAGCTTCACAGCTTGAACTTCCTTCACATGGGCGCTCCGAAGACTTGGTATGCAGTGCCAGGAGATTATGCATTCAATTTTGAAGAAGTCATTCGTCTTTATGGTTATGGAGGAAACACTGACCGTTTAGGTATGTGAGTGCTTTCTAGTAAATATGTGATATACATTTTAAAAACGTGATGATATAGATGACACTGTCAATTTGTCCTATGATTACAATGACAGCTAATTCTTCAAATTTTTTCTTCTTCATGCCTTCGGGAAACTCTATTTGGTTGTTGATTATTCTGTACCACAATAAGAAGAATATTATCCCCACTTCCGTAGTTGGCTTACACTGTTATTGCTACAAAAGCATGACCTTGAGCTAGAAGTTGCATGCCTTTGCAGTTATATGATTCAGTATTTGCTGTTCTTGGACGTTCTTTTCATGAGCTATTATCAAAATGGATAGTAACTGGATAGGAAGTATTTGTTCACTGCAGAGGGTCCCAGACAGAACTTATCCTCTCTGTTTGGACTCCTAACCCGCGAGGTTCACCTATTACTTTTATTCTTTTGATTTTTGGTAAATACTGTCGCAGTAGCATTTTTATAGTATGTGACCTACCGTTAGCTTCTTTTGCATGTCTAGTTGTTGGGTATGCTGGGGTTATGATCAAATTTGAAGCAAATAGAATGTGACTACATCTTCTCTGGGTATTTGTTTTGTGAATGAACTATTGAAGTGCAAGCTAGAATATGAATTCTTCTATTTCGTGCCAAGTTGGTTACCTGGCCTTGTCATCGACAATGATCATGATAACCTAGAGGAACAATTGCCTATATATATTTACCGCTTTTGAGCTGTCAGTCCTTCTTTGCTTGTAGCAGACAAAATAACCTTCTTCATACTTGGTTAGGGGTGGGGCGGGTGAGGGAGAATACAAAAATTCCTCTGTATGCATCAGTATTTTGTAATATTATTCAAAGCTCCACACAGTTGAACATGGTGGTGGATTTCCCTTTAAATCTTTATAAGGTATGAAGTCTCGGAAAATGGATATGTCGTTCATGCTTTAGAGTTTCTAGACTTTTAAAAACATTTTCCTCTGAAAAAACAATTATTTCTTGTGGCATAAATGTTTGGCGAATGCTATTTGTCAGTACGGGCTTTCAATTTTATTTGCTGTTCACAGTAGAATCTAGCTGTAACTTTTAATACTGCGAGACTTGTGCATTATTTTCTTCACTCAGATTCATTTCTTTTGTGATTTCCAGCTGCTCTCTCTCTCTTGGGTGAGAAGACAACTGTTTTGTCTCCTGAAGTTATTGTTGAATCAAACATCCCATGTTGCAGGTGTGATTTTTTTAATTGATTCTTATCTGCATTTGCTTTCTGTTTTCTATTTGGTGAATAAAAGGATTTATTTCCGTCAATTTTGTTGGTTATGTGGCATGCTTGTTGATATGAGACAAGGCTTACATATTTGTTAAGTATTCTGCTAAGGTGGACTTGGTTATTATTAGGTTGGTGCAGTACCCTGGAGAATTTGTTGTGACTTTTCCGAGGGCTTACCACATAGGATTCAGCCATGGTAATTGCTTTACATTTCGTTTTCTTGTTGGAGCAATTTGCTGTTCATCTAAATTGTAACATCTGCTTCCTGATACGTAATCTTGAACCCTAAATATTTTATCTGCTGTTGGGTACCTTGAAGACTTGGAATGAAAGCCGAGCTTATCTTTTTTACAAATTTTCAAATTTCATAATCTTTCAATATCTTTGTGTGTTACATTTAAAGAATTTATCTTTTTGAATGACAAAGCAGGTTTTTATCTCTTTCTTTTAATCCCCATACTGATTCCCTCCACCATTTTTCTTCTTGTTTCTAAATTGCCACGTCCTTTTACTCCCACACTCCTCCTTTTTAATTTTCTACATCCACCCCTCTCATATAGATCGTTCTTCTTCTTCTTCTTTTTTTTAATACACTTGTGATTTTGTAAACAAATGGGATGTGTGTTGAGCCCCATACCTCTAGCTCCAAGGTGGGGTAATTCGTTGAGCCTCTGGAAAATAGCTTAACATATACTTGGTATGGAATTACTATTTTTAATTTACAAGCTCAGTGGCCAAAATATCTGACCTTATTTCGAACTACTGTAGTAAGTAGCTTAGACCACTTTGATCTTAGCAAAACTGAGTAGATCTGTTTCCTTTCGTATATGAATGTTTGATCGAGGTTCTACTAATGACTTTCTTATGCAAATTAGGTTTCAATTGTGGAGAAGCTGCTAATTTTGGCACTCCAGAATGGCTTGCAATAGCTAAGGAAGCTGCTGTGCGTAGAGCTGCCATGAATTATCTACCCATGCTTTCCCATCAGCAACTTTTATACTTGTTGACCATGTCTTTCATTTCAAGGTCAGGTTTCTAGCTTTGACCGTTACTTTAGACCAATATGTTGGTGTAGGATTCCTTGAGTATTCTTTAGGAATCATCATCTACTTGCTAAGCTGTACTCACTCAGTTTTTGTATTTCATTGGTAACTATTGGCGCCACATTTACTGTTGGGACTGATTCCATCTTGAACAAAGATGTTAATAGTCTTTAAATTTATTTCGGATCCACTCTTAAGCTGAGTCATGGTTATTTGCATGTTATAACATGGTTTCTGTTGTTGATTGGTCGATTCTAGTCTCTTGAATAATAAACTTATGGGATAAAAGCTCTGTTAGTCAACAACTTATAGGGCTGGTCACTTTGGTACTGAACTTTTTTTCCCCAAGTTAGTCATTGAACTTCTAGTTGTTTCATTTGAGGCACTTCGTCCTGCTTAATCAACAAAATTGCTGACGTAGGTAATAGAAATGATGATATGACATGGAAAATTCGTTAATGCATTATTTCTTTCATATAGCCAGATTAAAATGTGCACTGTTGGACAAGTTGGGCTTCCGAAATGCACTTTTATAAAGAAACGAAAAAGAAAAAAGAAAGCACAACTGGTCCAATAAAACACATTTTTGCCTAATTTGACAAATAAAAATAAATCATAAAGAAAAATTTCATGTAAATGTCGTCTTTCCTATTGGTCAGGCCAGCATTTGCGTTAATTTACTGTATGGTGTTAAACAGAGTGCTTTAAGCTGTAAAAAAAATAAAGGTTCAGCAACTAACTTGGAAAGAAAAAACAGTTAGGTGAGCACAGTGAAATGACTCTTTATATCAGATGAATAACAGTGTCTTTTTACCCATAAATATATTGTTGCACCAGCCAGTTAACAACAGAAACCATTTGATTGGTGGACCACAGTAATGCAGCATAGACAGTCATTGTGCATGAAGATATCAATAGAAGTATGCACTTGAGTGTCTTTCCTAATCTCTTCATGGGCAAACTCTTGGTTTATTTATTTGTTTTATCTTATTCTTGTCCGGAGTTACAGTTTTCTACCAATTGAAGTTCCATTATTTAAAAGCTAAGATGGAAAAGGTAGGTAAAAATTGGCTTGGACAGATTTTCAAGACTATATTTTTCATTCTTTTGTGGTAGTGTTCGGTGATGGGAAACCTGTTAGTCCCAGTATCTATGGCATAAAATTTGATTATTCAGACCTGTGGTCACGAAGAAAGCTTAGAATTTTTCTCTTGAATCAGTTTTGAAGAGAGAGATGTTCAATTATTAAGCATCATATTCGAGGGGAAGATGAGTCAAATACTTATAGTAAAATTTTGGAAATATGTAATGTGCAATGTGTATCTTATGACATGTATAGCTGTGTATCTTGCGAGACCAACTTTCTACTGTAGTTGGGGAAAAGATGCTTCTTTATTTGACGTAGTATTAGACTCGTAAAAACTGATTTTTTTTTTCACTAGTCCTAGACAATAAATGGTAGACTTGCCAAAAGGCTTTTTGTTGATATGAGATAATCTTATAACCATCAAAATTTGACATAATAGGTAATTAGACATTTAATAATTTTTGTTTAGATGCGGCAGTTTATTAGTTTCATAATAGGCTGAAATCTCATGTTTGATTTATGATCAATAACTTTTTTAAAACTTCTCACTTCACATTATTTTTATGCTGTGAACTTTCTGTTTTTTCCCTTGATGAATACAATAGAAGGTCTAATATGCTTCTGTTGTACCAATCATCCTAAATTTTTAGACTGAAATTTATTGAATTTCAGAATACCAAGATCCTTACTACCAGGGGTGCGAAGCTCACGCCATAGAGATCGTCAGAAGGAAGAAAGAGAATTGTTAGTAAAGAAAGCCTTTATCCAAGATATCTTGAATGAAAACACTCTCTTGACTATTCTTCTTCGGAGAAATCCCTTGTACCATGCAGTACTATGGGACCTGGAATTGTTGCCATCTTCAAGTAAAGAATCTGAATTCTGCAATGGTGCAGATGCTGCAATATCAACATCAAGTGAAAAAGCTTATCCTGAGAACGATGATAATCAGGATCATTTCAGCCAGTTGAATAACTGTATAAATGCAGTTGGTTTTGACCTAGACGATGATGACTTGGCATATGATTTTCATATTGATTCTGGAACTTTACCCTGTGTTGCTTGTGGTATTCTTGGTTTTCCCTTTATGGCTGTTGTACAACCATCTGAGGAAGCGTCAAAGACTCTTCTGCTTGAGGATCATCGTACCATTCAAGATCTAGAAGTTTTCAAACCAGTTGAATCTCATTCCCTTTCTGACCTCGATCACATGGTTGAGGCCTCTATTCCAGGTACAAGGTCCAAAGACATGCTATTGCCCGTGCTATGCTTTCGGGACTTTCACTTTGTTTTTCTTATTTCTCAAATTATCAGTGGTAATTTAGTAATTTCTGCTAAGTGACACTTAAAAATTAGAAATGGTACATCAAATTAAATAATTTTCAAATGCTTCTATAACAGCAGTGTGTTAAAACAACCAGGAATCTGATTTGATTTACCCAGAATATAGGTTTGTACGAATGTACTATAACTTTTGCTGGATCTGCAATAAGCTTTAGGAAAATGATGTTTTGATACGTTTGTTCTGCCTGCTATGTCCCCTGCTAGATGTGTCTACTTCTATGAGAAAATATACTTCACGTTTTCTTTTGTGTATGAACTGCCAATAGAAAGAGCCCTGCTTGTGGTATTGTTGTTCATCATCATACAATGTGAAGTGTCTGTAAATTCATACTTTATCTTTGATGACTCATCTATTATTGGTTCCCTTTTTACTTTGTGCAGAAGGTTTTTGTGTAAATTCTCTTATATGTATCTAGATTATCAACCATTATTGAAAACTCATTACCTGTCGAGTACCCTAGATCAAATATGAGGGATCTAACCTATCCAAATGGATCATCTTCAGTGGTTGAATCAAGCCAACCTATACAGCCACCAATTGAGCAATCTCCTATCTCTGACCATTCATCGTCTCCCAAGTATGATGCAGCTTCCTCAAAAGCTAAGACTGCGATGGGATGGAACATTTCTGGTGCATTTGAAAAACCACGACTGTTCTGCCTGGAGCACGCAATTGAAACTGAAGAACTGTTGAGTACAAAAGGTGGAGCGAAGGTTCTCATGATTTGTCATTCAGGTAACAGTCGGCTTACCGTCTCGTCCATTAGAATGATAAATGAGAAGTTAAATTTTTTTTATCTTACCTTCAGCACTTCAGCCTCGTTTATTTTCTTTGACTTCTGCTGCACTTGTTTGGAAACCAGAAGAATGCATGGAACCATCAGAAGTTGTGTTTAATTTTCTTGAAGTCTGACAACGATGATACTTGAACTTCACGTGCACATCTAATCAATTTAATTAAAATAAAGGAGTTATATGTTACGTTGTCCCATTCCCTTTTACTATTCTTTTGCAACTTATTTGTATTATGATCCACTTTTTCTGATTTTTTCATATGGTTAGACTTCCAAAAAATAAAGGCACATGCTGCAGCCATAGCGGAGGAGATTTCCGTACCTTTTAATTATAATGAGATTCCACTAGGTGGGGCATCACAGGAAGATCTATACTTGGTTGATGTTGCTATTGACAGAGAAGAACAAACTGCATGCATAGAAGACTGGACTTCACAAATGAGTATCAATTTACAGCACTGTGTGAAGGTGAAAAAGAATTTCCCATCCAAGAATGTTAAGCATCTATTGACTTTGGGTAGGTTGTTCTCCGATGCAACTACCGATTTGAATTCTTCCAGTTTCTATTGGAAATCCAGAAAATTACGCACAAATCGTAATCTAAAACACCCATTGCAAAGAATATCTACTGATGGCCTTAAAATCACGAAAGATGAGGAGGATTCGAGATCAAAGTTAGAGCATCAAACGGCTAGGAAAGAGGTTAAATTCATCCAATATTCAAGAAGAAAATACAGATCTCATAGTTCTGCAGGAGTAAATGAGGCACCTAAAGACTCTAATGACCATGTTCTACAAAATGTTCCGGCTGTTGATGATGTAGATCAAGAGAAAGAAGCTAAAAGCACTACTAAAAGTATTATTGTTGGAGTTGAAAATATTGAACACACTTTTCCGGGGCTGAGCGCTTTAGTTTCTGGGGGACAATCTGAACATGAACGCATAAAGTTTTCACAAACCGGAGGTTGTGATGATAATTCTCTTCCATTGCAATGTGCAAATTCATTTACTTCTGCCATGCCAGTTGTCGAGAATGTTGCAGCACAAGCTATAATTTGCTCGTCAGATGGGTTGATAGTGAAGGAAAATGTTTGTGGTTCAAAATGGCGTGATCCCAAGGTGCAGCATGAAATCGAGGTAGAAGGAAACTTTGAGAAAAACAAGAGATGTTATTTGGATAATTCTGATTGTTCACCTGCAGCTGAAGCTGGGAGGTGCCAATCTGGAAAATTTTCAGGTTCTTCTGCAGTTTCTGCTCAAAGCAACAGCAAAAAAGAAAATGCCAGGAAGAAACATATGACGAAGGAAACAGACAGTGAGGTATCAGATACCTTGAGTTGCGAGGGGCACAACAAAGTTCAGACAGACGCTGATATTCAAGACAAAGCTGTTCCTGTGGGACAGCATGAAATTATGATGGACAGAGATGATGAAGTTAAAGCTGTTTCTGGGGGGCAGCAAGAAATTCAGACAGACAGAGATAATCAAGAGAAAGCTGTTTCCGAGGGTCGGCAAGAAATTCAGACATACAGAGATGATCAAATCAAAGCTGTTTCAATAGGTACTGGACTAGTAGAAGAATATACTTCCACCTTGGTTGAAGAACTCCGTGTAGCAAGTAATATACATGCTGCCATGGAATCTTGTGGTGATGACAGCAAGGATGCCTCTTCACCTGTGCAGAGAGAGCCGAATTATTCCAACTCTACCACCCTGCAATCTGAACCAAATTTGAAAAGTGGAAGAAAGAGAAAACGAGAAGTAGACCTGCTAACACAAGGTCAATTGCATGCTGATGGCTTCATAATAAGTCCTTGTGAAAGCTTGAGGCCAAGGATCAGAAAAGATGCATCTGTCAGTGGAACCGACTGTAAGAAACCTGTCAAGGAGAAGCTGCCGGTGAAGAGGGCGAGGAAGGCTTCAGCTGATTCTATCCCTCACAAGGATAAAAAAGAACACGAAACAAGATCTCACAAGTGTGACTTAGAAGGCTGTCGAATGAGTTTCAAGACAAAGGCAGAGCTTCTCCTTCACAAACGTAATCAGTGCCCAGTCGATGGGTGCAGGAAGAAACTCAGCTCCCACAAATATGCAGTACTGCACCAGCGCGTTCATGATGATGATCGGCCCCTCAAGTGTCCATGGAAGGGTTGCACTATGTCGTTTAAGTGGGCTTGGGCGAGGACTGAACATATACGAGTGCACACTGGGGAGCGTCCGTATGTGTGCAAGGTCAAGGACTGTGGCCTTACTTTTAGATTTGTATCTGATTTTAGCAGGCATAGACGGAAAACCGGACATCATGTGAAGGTAAGTTAGGTTTGTGAATTATCAGTACCAAAATGTGGAATTCTTGAGAAAAGCAAAGCAACTCAAGAATTATGTAAAAAATGATTAGTTTGGTAGTTGGGATAATTGAAGTTGAAGATTTTTTCATTAGCATGGAGGAATTAGGTCTTGCCACCTGATTGCTTTGCATGGCCCATAATCTTGCTGATATTCCATGTCTAGTAGAATGCTCTAGAAACAAGAAAGGCCTAAATTATAGTGTGCAAAAATATGGGACATCGGTGTGTCTAGGACGTTCTAGCTTTTAAGTGGCTTTTTGGACGTCTTATTTCGGTGCTAATCGTGAAAAAAAAAAAAAAAGTTCAAGAAATACTCGCTTAAAATCTTAGCCAAACATTGTCAAGCATGTGAAGATGTTTAGGGGCACATTTGGCTAAAGCTTAAATGTAAATGTACGTGAAACTTCTCAAACATGTTTCAATCAGTGTTCTAAAAAACGGCGCCTATACACAAAGCTGTAGCAAAATGCCTCGTTTTACGTTTTTTTAACGCTTTTTCATTTTTTTTTTTTTTCATGCACAAGGGTGCCTAGCCCGTGCCCTTTTTACGCTTACTCTTTTTAATATTTTTTATTACACCTTTCAACACTTTTTTATTTAATCATTAATAATTTTTAGATTGATTTAAAATTTAAAATTAATATTAAAATAAGAAAACACTATTTAACGCTAAGTTTCGTCTCGATCAAAGTTCGACCTCTACGCTTTGTCATGCTTTACGCTTTGTAGAACACTGGTTTCAATACATTACTTATTTTTACTTTTAAACGAAAGAAGTAATTACTTTGACAGTATTGTACTCAACTAATATTTTTCACTTTCCAAATAAACAAAAAATATTTGACTTAAAACTGGCTAATGTACTTATAAGTAGGGCGACAAAAATTGTCAAATCAAACTGAAATTTTGTAGTAGAAACCATGTGGACAGTGTTGACCTATGGTTGATTATAACCTTAAAGTTTTGATTATATCAAATAAGTTAATCTTATTTACTAACAAGTTGAATTCAAATTATTATAGTTTTTCGAAACATGCGATGAAAAATTGATTGTTGGTCGTCAAAAGATCAAAAGTTATCATCACAAATCAGACTTATAAAGGAAGTTAAGATCGAAGTCATACATTCAAGAATTTAAGAGCAAAATCAAAGACTTGACTTCTTAAAAAAAATGTAAATGTACTAACACTTTAATATTTGACAATGAATGCATAAGCTCAAGATCCTTCTATGTATTAAAAATAGTTTTCATTCTAATGCAATGATTTGGTTAAATATGAAAATGACTTTTAAAAATGATATTTGAACTTGAAAAACATCTTTTATCTTGAAAAGTTAATTAAAAATATTTTCCAAAAGTCCATACCTTTCTTTAAACTTACATTTGCATTTATTTCATTTGTTTTTTCTTATCAAAAACTTTGATTGATTCAAACTCTTTAATCATCATCTTCATCAAATTTTTTTATCTCTTTTTTTGAACTTAATTTATTTCTATTACTCATAAAAGAGAGATATATTTTGAAAAATAAATTTGAACTCACATTGCATATATTTCTTCTACATTTTTATATTGAAATTTTTGATTGATTTAAACAAACTTGTAATTTATCGTATTCATCAAAGTTTCTTATTTCTCTCTTGGTACATAATTTATTATAATCATTAATTAAAATAGATATATATATTTTGAGAAGATTTTTGAACTTGCATTGCATTTATTTCTTCTACATCTTTTCATTGAAAAACTTTGATTGATTGAATCAAATTTCTAATTATCATGTTCATCAAAAATTTTCATCTAACAATTGAGCTGTCATTTATTGTTATTCATTGAAGTATTAGCATCTCTTAGTACTTAACTTATTTGTATTATTTAT
>CAIGRT010151883.1:0-14426 GCA_903798405.1 Fraxinus platypoda | reverse complement strand
TATTATAGTGAATTAGGGTAGTGCTTGTTGTACATTAGGGCTGCCATAAAGGCATCCATAATGCACAACAAGATAAATCCTTTGGTTTTTGGTTGATGAGGAGATGGGGTGAGGGTTGTGATTTTTTATTTTTTTTTTTCGGTTTTTTTTTTTTTTTGATTTAATAGGGGAAATGTGTTTTGTCATAATGTTTTTGCCTTATTTGGGTAAAATTATTATTTTTTTAATTCTAGGGTCGACGGACGGTTTCTGAGGTCAAACTGACGAAAACTATCATTTTAGACTTGAGCTGCGAATTGTTTAAAGGTTTGGTACTTACGGTGGTACAAATGAAAGATTTGGATCAAGTTTTCTACTAAATGAAAGATTTGGTACATTGACTGCAATTCTCCCATAAAATTATCGTTTGTTATAGACCAACCATTGCAGTGATTCCTCATTTTAAATTCATTGAATACATCACTACGTGTGCACAGCCAGGCCATCACAGGTTGACAAATATACAGATACAATCTCAGCCTCATCGGTTACAAACCCCTATGTTATTGTGCTATAATACATTGTGGGAGATACAGACTATTGTGTGGTGTTTGTCAGTTTGTGTTGAATGTTAATAACCCAACAAAATGAGATAATCAAGTCCATTCTGAGTATGTTCAGTTTCAGAATGTAGCACTGCATAATATAATGGGCAATTTATTTTCTACTTGCTATTCTTTGCTACACAAGTAGATGCTGCTACAAGTACGAGAAGCCAAAAATATATATATGGAAGGGTAAAATGCTACCATTAATTGGGATCAACCAATATATTATTAAAGAACTCAGGGCTGACCATACATTAAAGCTGTGGCTCCAACACAACTGGAAGACCAAACATAAATGGACAAATCATGAAAACTGCTACAATTTGAAATACATCTACAGACTCAAAAGTTTGCAGTGGAGGATTGGGAAGCAGTGTGTACTTAATGCAACAAATTGAATAATTTACTCTATTATACAAAAGCCACATCTGTCCTTATTTTTTTGGAGACCACTGAAATCACGCCAATGGGAAAATGAACAGTGCAATGCCATACCTCTGCTTAAATAAGATTTATTGTGAAGGAGACATAAGGATATGCATCAGCATCTACTGCAAAGCCGCCCATCCCTCCTCCGTCTTCCTCACTTTTCCAGTAAGCGCTGCAGTTAACAAAATATATTAACATAAGTATACTCTGTCAAAAGTTTGCATCCTAGGGACCATCAAAGATATGACTAGAAGGAAAATACTATTAGACTAAAGAAGAAGAGAACTAAATTTGCCAGTCCTCATCCCGAACACTCAATTCATTTATCAGTAATACAACTTAAGACATGTAAAAAGTTTTAAATTTGTTTGTCATTCCTTGAGAGCTTTCTGTCACGATCCTTCATACAATGGCAAGAAGTTAACATCCCAAATTCTTTTATTCTGGTTGCAAAATAAACTATATGCAGTCGATGAAAATTAGTACTATTTTCAATCTATCCTAGATGCCTAAATTATTGTGGACAGACAAATTGACATTTCGCACTATAGATGTGCTCTAAATCACATTGCATGACATAAAAATTCACCTAGGAGAGGGCCTACTTATTCGAATCAGACTCGCAACATTGATCCATGATATCACCGTTGTGGGATATTATCATAAAAGGCCGCTTAGAGTACATGAAAGAACAAAAAAGCTTAGAAGAAATCAAAGATAGTACCTGTTTAAATTATCACAGAGTCCCTCGAGAATTGAACGAACTTTCTTCTCGCTTTTCACGGATGGTGACAACACAACAGACTGAAACAAAACATCATTCTCTCTCAGCACAGCTTAAGTAACCGCAGAAGATAACAGGATATATAATAAAAAAAACGTCAGGAGAAAATTATTCAGGGAAGGGGAATATTAATTACCAAAAACGACGGTGGCAGACCATATCGCAGAATGCTTTCAGTGAAGACTCGTACTGCACAGAAGTGCATCCAGGAGCTAAAAACCTGCAGGCCAATCAGGCAACCACAATTTTTCATTGAATACCCAAAATTTACAGACATTCTAGAATGCACATGCAAAAAAATGAACTCTTAGTTAATGCAATAGATCCCAATCATACAATTATTCAGGGTGGTTCATATTGTGAAAGCAGTACATAGCCCTGTATTGTATGTGATGTTCAGAACTGAATGGAACTAATCTAAGACAAAATAAGATAGTTATTGTAGACACCTAGGAATATGGATGCCTAATAAACATTTCTCCAGGATTCATGCCATCATTAAGGGGTGGTTACAAATATGGAAGATACTCAAAGGTGATCATAAATAACATAAACTTCTTAAATAAAAAATTATGAAATTCAAGGTATTGAGATCTGTTTTTCTTTAGTTTTCCAGAAGGGGCCAAGAGGTGAATTTTAAAGGGAAGTATACTGAAACACAAAGAAGTTTCCTTATTTGAAATGATAGTTGATATACTTATTTTTTGCATATTCATCAATAAATTCTATAATTATATCAAGCCATTTTATGGTATAAAAGTAAAGTTGGTGCCCCCATGTACCTCTAGAAGGAGGCATTCTCTCTAAATGTCTTTTCATAATCAACTTCTTAAAAAAGGGGTTAAAACCTATTTGGGCACTGAACTTATGGGTGTGACCCAATTTTAGCAGCCCGAACTTAATTTTCTTACGAAGTCAGTACTAAAGTTCGAATTTCTTACCTCGTTAGTCACTATACTTAACTCCGTCCTAAAAAGTAACGGAGCTTGCACATGGTGGAAATTCTATGTGAAATAATTTCAGAAGATAAATTGGACTAGAACTTGCACATGCAAATGGAACTTCGTTTTATGTATTTTATTCCCCAAAATCGGATTTTAGTTCAATGGGCTACAAAACATGTTTTTTGTTGTAAATCGGCAAAACACGTTCAATTTTAACAATAATAACTTATTCTATGTGGCAAACTATTCCCGCTTAACGTCTAAAATTATTCCACGTAGAATTTCCATTCGCCATGTGCAAGTTCTTTCTTTTTCAAAAACAGAGTTGTGTAGTGACTAATGGGGTAAAAAATTGGAAGCTCGCTGCTAATTTTGTAAGAGAATTAAGTTTGGTGGCCTGCAATACCCATAAGCTCAGTGCCCAAATAGGTTTTAAACCAAGAAAGAAGATTCTTAAGTACCTCCAGGACAAGTAAGCAAAATAAAAAACAGATGAATTTTTGTATTTTGTAAGAAATTTATGTTTGCGAGTGGAATGATTTAATCCTCTAGTATTGCTCTCAACACCCCAGCTGAGATCTTTTATACTCATAAGTTAATTGTCAAAGTTATTCTCCATTAGAAATGTTGAATATGTGACTCAAATTCCCACGTTGATTTTGTGTTTTGGTTGGGAAAAGAGTTAAAGAGGGATTAAAGTTGACAATTGAAGTTTGGAGCAACAACTGGGCGCCTAGGGGCCAATTGGGATGAAAAATTGAATTATTTACCGAAACTCAGCACTGAGGCACCATTGGAAGCGTCAGTCTGCCGCTCGCCTGGCGCTCGTCTATCACCCAAGCGGTAGTGTTATTCGAAAAAAAGTTGTTTCCTTATTTTTGGCTCGTTTTTTATTCTCTTTCCAACCATAACATATTCTTTTAGGTCCTATAAATAGTCCACAACTTGTATGGCTTTCATATAACTTCGAGAGAGTTAGAATTGTATTAGATACACAATATACTTTGTATTTCTCTCAATTATTAATAAAATCTTTGTTCATCTACCATATTATTGTGTTTTTATATTGTGATCGCTATTTCAAATTGTGTCATTCATCTCTCTCACTATTAACAAGTGGTATCGTTCGTCGATTACATTATCCTTGTTATTCGCTAACAAGAAATAACAGCTTTATAGACAATTAAGCTTGCAATGAATGAATTCAATAAGGACTCTCTTCCAACAGAATCCACGATAGAGATTAAAAAAATGTAAACAAAAAAACTAACTAGAAAAGAATTGAAGAGCGCAAGGAAATGACAAATAAAGAAGATAACAAACTACGTAAACAGGGGTAAGTCAGTTTCAAATTTGATTCACAGCTCTAGAAAGTGCGGTCTACAGGTAACCAAACCTGCTCATCTGTCTACAAACGTAATGGGACCTAAAAGGAGAGTGCTTTGACTACTTACAAGTTTAGCCATATCTGAAGATCAAATGTGCCACATTATGTTAAAATATTAGTTAGACACGGTTGGCAAAACATTAGACGAGTTGTATTTAACCAGGAACCAACCTTCCATCAGTTGTAAGATCATAAACAACTTCAATATCCTTCCAGAAAAAGATAAAACGCCCATGGAAATACTTCTAAAATCCTAGAGCACAATCCATTTTTTCTTCGGTTATAATGAAAATGTAGTTCAACCAAGGTTTAAAATGTAGTGAAAATGGTTTAAAATATTGGAAGTGATAACAAAATCTTAGAACTTTCCAGAGCAAAGAGAGAGTACCTCTCCATAACTGGTATAGCACCACTGCAACAGAGAGCTTTTTAATGTTTCCTGGTCTTGCGCAAGTTTTTCAAGCTCCTGCTTCCGGGTCTCTTGTGTTTCGGGATTATATTCAAATTCACGAATCTATATCACAAAACAACAAACGTTTCATCAGGACTTCATCCAAAATCGCTAATTACTGTTACCTACATAAACTATTTCTCCATTGAATTACATAATATACTCTCAAAAAAAAAAGAGAGAGAGATACAATAGTTCTCACGACCATGAATACTGTATAACCCACTCACTTGGAAATCTCTTTCTCGTGCCTTGTTTCTAAAATTGTCGGCATCACGTTTGAATAAAGTTACAGTATATAGAGCATATTCATTGTCCTCGTGTAGCTTCTTGGAGGATCTGGGGACCTAAAACATTAGTTTGATCAAAAAGTAGAATTTATAGAAGAAACAACAATTCTTCATTGGACAGACAAAAACAGCATTTAATGTAATTGCGTTAGTCAGTACTAGTATCACTTAGAATAATGCAGAATTGATGCATCTTTACTACATTCAGTGTATCGCCAATTCAAAATTGAAGCGGCATGAGAGCTGACATGTAGAAGCGATATCATACAGGGCAGGAGCGAAAGAGTAAATTGGTAGCAGAAGATATAGAAAATGGAGTTCTTACTACATAAGATGTGAGTCCCTCGTAACTTGATAGCCAATCTTTCTGTGAATACTTTGGAACAACTGCAAGTAGGGTTGTCAAATGTTCTGAAGTAATAATATCTTGTGGCTTCACCAAATTGGACAGGTCACGAACAGCCAGGCTGCATAAGAAATTATGGCAACAAATTATGATAAAATTATATACTATATAGATGTATGGGGCAATTTTTGTCTACTAATTATAGCATTTACAATGTAAATTATATTTGTAAGACAACCTGCTAATAATCTCATAAAACATAAGCACGCTCAAGGAGTGCAGAATATATTTGCTTAAATTGAATGAGCTGAAGTATATAATCTCAAAAAATACATAGGCATACCTTCCAGCTTGCTTCCGGTTTATGGCATTTAGTTGGCTGCGCACATTGCTATATTCAGCAACACGAACCTGAGGCATTACAATTTACAAGCCTGATAAGTAACATATCAAGAAAGAGTTTCAACAAAAGTCACCGAGATTTACAAGCCATGCATCTACCTTGAACAGCATGCATGGCTGGAAGAAGAACGTAAGTTTAGAAGAAGAAACGATCAAATAAAACAAGGCTGAAGTGAGTGAAAAATACAAGGTTGCTAAGCAGTGGAAAAAGTGAAGTATTGATGATAATGAGAGCATGCATGAAACAATTATTTACAAGTTAGTTAATGAAGCATTTAAAAGAAACTGATCGTATTCTGCTGCTCGAGATTAGTGGAAGAAGATGCTTCATTGTTCCCATTATATTGGCTTGCATCAACCTAAGTTGGCTGGAGTATTGGTGACAACATTCGTGTACAAAACCAAAGTAAGATATAGAGACTTGTCTCTTGTACTTATTGTGAAAATGCAGAATCATTCCGTAGATAAGCTGATAAAAAATAGTTTCTACACTCCTTAGCCAATGACATTATATCAACGTCACATAATAGAGCTTATTTTTTAGAATAAACCACCCCGAACATGCTCTAAGTCACACATTTATCACAATTGGAAAGCACTTAAACAAATTTACATTCCAGAACTCAGAAACATCATGACAACATCCACAGTCAACTTTTAAAAAATATAAAATAATAAACGAGAAATAAATATACCTTGAGATCATCCTCAATCTTGGCAATTTGTACATGAATGCCATCCACAATCTCCCTAAGTGGAGACATTGTCGGATATTTTGCTTCATCCCAGACAAATCTAAGGTCACAGAATTTCACCAAATTCAATTACTCCAAAAAGAAATTTAAAATTTTAAAAAAATCCATAAACAATTAAGCGTGAAGATTTACCTAGTGAGATAAGAGTCAACAGGCACCCCATCAACTGTGAGAGAGCTACTCATCACACCCGAAACCCTCTCTAAATCCTCGATCTGTCTCCGAATTTTTTGAGACACCCCTTCAATAAAGTTGTTCGACTGTCGTATAAAAATGAAGTTTCAGATTTTTAAAAAAGTCCTTCTCAAACCACTATAAAATGTAATAAAATCAGCTGAAATTCCAGAATACAAAAAGTTGAAAACCCAAAATAACTAACCTTCAAAAGGTCATCGCTGAGTGCCAATAGAGAATCTAGCGTGCCCACCCGAAGATTCGGAATGTTAAACTGCAAGATTCGTTAAAATCACAATAATTAGCAAAATAGAAATCATAAAAAGAAAATTTCGGAAATATATAAATAGGGGTATATGAAATTATATAATTCTACATAATATTACTCTGTAAAGGGGTGTGTCGAATGCATTTTTGGAGATGGATTCTTGGAGGCGATTCCAGAAGGCGGATGCGGCGGAGCCTTGCGCCACGGGGAGAGACACAGCCCAGTACCGAGTCGCCATTATTACTCACTCCGATTGATTGATTGTTCAAATTGCGGAAATATAAATTAGAGAGATGGAGAGAAGAAAAATGGGAAGATCAATTATCGGAAGTTTGTAATGATCCCTTCCCTTCTGAAGATCGGATTGTACTTTTCTGAAATTTACAATTTTAGCATATCATTTTCGATAAATTACATATTGCCCCATCTTGAATTTTTTCTTTTAAATTTTAACTATTTCTAGTTTTTAGAATTGAAACTCTTCCTAGTTCACACCATAGTTCGAGTTATATAGTCACATTTAAGTCAATCCTTAAACTAATTTATATGAAATTGTACATATTTAGAATAATAAACATATATGTCACTTGGAAATTGAATGAATGAAGTGAAATGACTAATTTTAAACAACAATTTACACTTAATTGTATTTTTTAGTACATAAACAGAATCAAGTTTGATCAGATAAATATCACTTGATTTTGATCCTACTCGATTTCATCACTATAATAAATGGAACTGTTTATACCACGTATGAAATTTTCATTTGTAAATTATTCTGTATAATGTCAAAGGTTAAGTTGGTGCAAAGCATGGATGTCTACTGAAGCATTGGTCAACCATGTTAGAGTACGCTTTTAGGTGGTCCCGTTGTAAACTTTGCACTGTATCAATTTGCTTGTAACATTCTGTTTTCAATAGTAAGATTACTGTTTTTCATTACTATTCAATTATATCTTTGTGTCAAATTGGTTTAGTAAAGGAAGTGGTTCAAACATTAGTTGTGATAACATTTCAAATTATTTTCAAGATAATCCCAGCGTGAGATTACACAAGCCCTACGACGACAAACTCGGAAATTGCATGTCACGCAAGCAGCCGCAGCAATGGGTGCCCATCAAGAAAGATGTAGGACTGAGAAAAAGGCGACAAGTAAAAACTATACTTTGTAAAACTAGAAAGAATAGCGTTGTGAGCTGCAGTAGTAATGAAAAAGAAAAAGAGAATTAGACCCTCCAGTTCTAATAAACGTGTTTCTGTGAAGTCTTGTGGAAATGAAGTCAAAAGAAAATGAAAATTTTCAATTAGCTAGCGGTGGTGAGCGCGGAAATCAAAAGGGAGTAAGGAAGAAAAGAATTCGGGCGGCGATGATAAGATCCATAGGAATTCGGATCCACCTAGCCCGTGTAACTTGATTTATGACAATGGAAATAACAGAGTAAGTGGTGACTGTGACAATGTAGATTTTGATGGGAGGAGGAGGCTGAGAGTGGCTCGGGATTCGAATGAAATGAAAGGGGCGGTGGGGCAAGGAGAAATAGATAAGGATAGAGACGGAGTGAGGATTTGGTTAAATCAATTGGGATTAGGAAAGTATGCAACGCTATTTGAGGTTCATGATGCAGTGTATTGAATAGTTTTTTTTGGCAACTTTTGAGCAGCATATCATGATAGAAAACACACTCCAAAGTGAAAGGAAAACCCGTAAATCTGAGGGACACTGATCAATTTCAGCAAGTACCAAATATGAATTTATGGTGAGAAAAAAAAAATGTTTTACATACAAAATACATATTTTGCAGTGAAAAGATAAATAAATTTCTATTCACACCAACAAATGAAATACTATCCACTCCAAACCAACTTCTGGAGACGTGAAATTTCAACTAAAATAAAATATCTCCTTACTCGAACTTGATTCGGCTTTCCTGTTTTTCAGGCTCAGCAGGGAAGTATTTGATGCCTACTAGATCGCCGACAGTGCTGATAACCTGGTACAATTGCAATTTTTATTGACACATTAGTGATACATGCGTGCACAGAAAAATAAACCAAGCCAATATGCCAATCTGCACCTTCATTCCGTGTGTTATATATACAAGCACAATGAAGAATGTAATTTCTTTGCATAGCATCATAATGTTGGCAAAAATATAAAAAAATTAACGCGTCAATTGCTGATGGAACAAATCAAGGTGGCGGTAAGGCAATCCGATGAAGATACATCATCAGATAATTGTACAAGGAAGACATAAGATAGGTTGATCAGGCACATCTCAGGTCCCATATTAGTATTTGGAGTGATTAAGGAATAGAAAGGTAGAAGAGCAGAGTAAGGCACGAGGAAACTGACAACTAGAAGAAAAGGTTCTAACCTCTAAAGCTTTAATAAGGTCTTCCCTAGAATGAGCAGCAGAAACGCATATCCGTGCACGTGCCAACAGTAAAGGGGTAGCTGGAAAAGCAACCGTCACAACAGCAACCTACACAGCAAAATGAGTCGTGACAAATGAAAGCAATATTGGAGTAAAAATAGGAAGAAGCAACCAGGCAGGAAGCTTTGCACAGAGTTGGAAGGGGAAAATCGGGCGGGAACAAAACTAAGGATGGGAGACCAGAGAGGACAAAAACAAAAAAGGCTTACATTCCGTTTGAGACACTCCCGTGAAAAAGCAGGAATTTTTGATGGATTGTAGAGCATTATGGGCATTACAGGGGAATCATTGTCCCCTAAAACCTCAAAACCCATTTTCTGCAATTCAGCTCGGAAAAAATTGCCATTGTCACGAATTCTTGCTAGTTTCTGAGCCCCTGTACAAAAAATCAGTATACCTGTTAGTAAATACTCGGTCGGATGTATTTTATGACAATATTATTAATGGTATGGCAGAGAAAAACTCCCACCTCTTTTAGAACCATCTTCTCCAAGAATAACCTTAATGGAAGATATAATTTGTTGAGCAGATGGAGGAGATATTGATGTGGCATAAAGATGAGCTGGACAGGCGTACTTCAAGTACTTGATAAGTTCCTGAAGAAATGGATATGAAACGTTAAAAATGAAGCATACAGAACACCATAACTCGATGAAACCAAAATCAGAGTTTTCTTGTAACGTTGTCAAACATGAGGAGCTATCACAAGTTTTCATACATATAATTTATTTTATCTAAAAAATATTGAAAAAAGTGCAAATACACCAAAAGATCCCTATAAACGTGTAACTACACAATCAACTAATGATAATATCTAATTTCTTTGTTAGAGGAAAGCAGGGTCAAAATTCAAATTTTTACTCGACAAAGTGACAATTGATAAAGAACTTCAGTTACATTACTGGACCACTAAATTGATACTCCCTCCTTTTCATAATGAACGAGATTATTATTTTCTGATGTTGTATTGGAAAAATTGGTCACTTCCTCAAAATAAATATTTTATAGCCCAGGTCTCAGTCCTTTACTACAATTATTTTATCTTGTATTCACCTGATCTTCATGTATAAAAATCAAATATTAAGGCATATTAGAAAGTAGAGTTGCTTCATCCATAATGATTTTATTAGATAAGTTGCTTTGTAGTGAAATAATAATAATGCACCGAAGCCAAGCAGCACCTTCCCTTGACCGTCAACTTGGACATTTAATGGTATATATCAAAGAGGTGCTCATGTAACGAACCTTGGATCCAGCAATATAACCACCACATGATCCAAATGATTTAGTAAAGGTTCCCATCATGATATCCACATCTGCAGTATCAACTCCTAGGAGCTCACAGACACCCCTTCCAGTCTGGCCAACAGCGCCAATGCTGTGAGCCTCATCCAGATAAACAAATGCCTGTTACAAGAGGAAAATCAATTTTATACATGTGAAAGAGAAGATAAGCCAATATCAGAGCTGGAGAACAAATCGTGATAGAGGCAACAAATTAAAAAATTAATGTAAAATCCTTAAGTAGCCGTTTAGCAAACCTTAAATGCTTAGATCTCAAATTTCTCCTTTTTTTATGAACAAAGGGAAACACTAGATGACAATGTTACCAATATCCCAGACAAATTCGTATTAAGCAAGCCAAATATAAAACAAAGGGCAAAGCAATTGCCAGGACTAATTATATGCCAAGAAAGCTTGTAATTTTTTCCATGCCTCAAGTTGTAGAACGTGTGCATTATCCACAATAAAAGAATATATTAGTAAACATACAAGAGATATCATCTTTGTAAAGATATCTACCTTGTATTTCTTGCATATGGCAACAATCTCAGGGAGCTTGCACAGTTCCCCTTCCATGCTGTAGATCCCCTCCACCACAACAAATATTTTTTTCCAAGGTCTGTGCGTTCTGGGCTGTCCTTCAGCAATCTGCTCCCTCAGAACTTTCTTCAAATGGTGTGGTGCTAGAGAAAAAATGACAGAATAATCGTATGCATGAGATAAATCAAAATATCATTTGACAATAGTTTGGCTCAGAAAAAAATAAAAAAATAAATAAATAAATAAAGAATCAATCCTCAGACTTACTGTTATGTTGGAAAACTCGTACCGTGGCTCTAGATCCTCGAGCACCATTGACTATTGAGTTATGGTTCAGAGAATCACTGATAATTAAACCTCCCTGAAAAGGTCCATGAGAACTATAAACAAATGCAAACATATCAGAGAATTCAAGTCCAAGTAACTGGATGTACCTTCCCTGTTAA
Organism: Fraxinus platypoda; assembly: GCA_903798405.1. Lineage (NCBI taxonomy): Eukaryota > Viridiplantae > Streptophyta > Magnoliopsida > Lamiales > Oleaceae > Fraxinus > Fraxinus platypoda. The sequence goes on along the minus strand of CAIGRT010151883.1, from coordinate 2,904 downwards.
TACAGGAAGAATTGCGGAATTTGTTACATAACCCATGCCAAATACTAAGGCAGCTGGCTTTCCAACGAAATTTGTGGCTCTAGATCCTCGAGCACCATTGACTATCGAGTTATGGTTCAGAGAATCACTGATAATTAAACCTCCCTGAAAAGGTCCATGAGAACTATAAACAAATGCAAAGATATCAGAGAATTCAAGTCCAAGTAACTGGATGTACCTTCCCTGTTAATACAGGAAGAATTGCGGAATTTGTTACATAACCCATGCCAAATACTAAGGCAGCTGGCTTTCCAACGAAATTCGCCACACACTCCTCCAATTCGGCATGCAAGATTGTTGTGCCTGAGAGATGGTTCCATTTGTTAAAAGGAAACATCAGCAGCTGTCATGCTTTCGGAAGAAAAGGATAATAGCCCCATCTTGCAAAGCATGTTTACCTCCATCAACCCTGGTACTGCAGGTGCTTGGAGAAAATCTCTTCAGGGACTCTATTACACGTGGCGTGCAGTATTCATCTGCTGAAGCAAACCCTAGATAATTATATGATCCCAGGTTGAGGCACCTGCTAACTTTTGTAGTTCGCCTGCATGAGATACCATTGAGTTAGGAGAATATTATGAACTGATTTGGAAAATAAGTTGAAAGTTGAAACCTTGATTGTAAGTTAGAAATATTATTTGATTTAGTTAAAAACTCTTTGCATGCATAGGCCCTAGTCAGATTCTGATGCCAATAAAAGTCAGTAAACAACAACACAACTAGGCCCTAGCATAAAGAAAAAACATTTACAAAAAACTAGTTGTACCTTTGAACAAAAATTCTTACTTAAGTGTTTTATTGTAGTCGTTGGAGATACGCTCCACCACATCAAACCAAGCATCAGGAGGGCTTGCTATTGGTCGGTTAAAGCAATCCTACGAATTAAGTGGGCATTAATTATGTGAATGCCGTAATATACCTTTTTGATGATGCAGCAAGGGATCTTACAGTTCAATGCATAGTAAGAAAGTCATTAAATTTGGCACTTTTTTCTAATGAGTAACCTGTGAGCTAACCCAGAGCCGAAAGGGAGGGAGGGGGAGGGGGAATAAATCAAACACAAAATACCTGAGCATCAGGAACAAGGTGCTTTGATAAATTGTGCTGATTATTGTCCAGATTATGAGCAAATCCCACTTAGGAATTCAATATCAAGCAATGTCAATCATGCTCCTTTATATATAATGTATCCGTACTAGATCACTTCATGATCTCTCGCCATCACATTGTACTACTCCAAGTCTCTAACAATATGCTTGAAAATGAATCGAACCCCATAGAGATTTAAATCAAAACGAAAATCAAATTGATCTAAATCTTCCAGTTTTATGTAGAAAATCTTGCATTACTTTTCTATTGCTATTAATATAATATTCAACTTTGCCTTCCCAAGAGGAAAAATAACTACTTTTACCTCTTTCTTCTTTACACATTATCCCTTCAAATTACATGAACTATGAACTGTAGTTCACAAGCTACATTTCTGACTAGTCACTAGCCACATCTGAAAAATCCAATTCTTACAACTTTATCTGTAAAATATAAAGCCCCACTATAATAAGAAAAAACAGAATTACATGGTGAATTAGGCTTACATTATTACCCAATTCATCCACATAAACAAGAAAAATCTGAAAACAAAAAAGCAAGTCACAGTTTAAAAATAAAACCTGAATCCTTAGATACAATCGCCGAATGTAGAAATCCTCGAGCCCCAAACAGATCGGCGCATAACCCTTCCATAACAAAAACCACGAGAACATTTCAATTAAACCAAATTACATCTACAGTATACACACATGTCCGTATACCTATACCTACAAATGTATTGCGTAGGATATAGATACCTGAAGATTGCTATGGACCGCGATAGCATTTCAATTTAACCAAATTACACGAGATACATCTACACACATTGATGTATCCGTATACGCACGCGTATCTAAATGTATACCTATAAATGCACTATTTAGGATATAATACCATATAAATAGTAAATACCAATACAAATGCGCATATAAATGAACGTATAATTTGTACAGTATATTATTAATACGGTTACCTGAAGCTTGTTGTGGGACCAATAATCAATTATTTTACGAAAAAAGTCACGTAATTGGCCGAAGACAAAGAGGAGGCCGTAGCTGAAGAGGGTCGTCAAGGCAGTGAGGTACGGAATTTTGATCATTTTAGATCGTATCTGATCCGACGCCGGTGAGAAGACGATCGGAGCCCCGACTGAGATCCGGATTTGAGAAAGGCTTTAGAGAGAGCAAGAGGGAGGGAAATAATGGAGGCAGGGTGCGACAGTAAGAACCGTTCCTCTCTTTCCGCCATTGATTTATTTTTTTCTCTTTCAACTTCTTGATTTGATTCTGTTTGTTGCATTTTTAGGACTCCGAAGTCCGAATCTTTTCCGTTCAAAAGCATTTAACCAACCGTACTTTCAATTTTCTTTCTTCTGTTTTTTTGCAATGTCAAGGAAAATTTTTTGTTGATTTTAGAGGAAATACGTGGAAATAACCTTTTCACTATTGTGTATTTTCAAAGTAACCTTTGACTGAAACTTTGACTGAAATATAGAAGTAAAAAAAAAAGGAAAAGATGAAAACATGGCTTTCCCTGAAAAAAGTCAAAAATACCCTCATTGGGCCAAATAATAGCCGACCCAAATTCGACTGTTAACAGCCGGCCAGATCCGACTGTTAACAGTCGGATCTGGGCTGGCTGTCGCTTGGGCCACAGCCAGCCCATCTGGGCCGGCTGTTATTTGGCCACAGTAACAGTCGGCCCATATATATATATGTATATATTTTTATTATTATTATTTTTAAATAATGTAATATAATAAATGGTATAAATAAA
>CAIGRT010151863.1:0-29612 GCA_903798405.1 Fraxinus platypoda | reverse complement strand
CAAACTATAGTCAACAAGGCAATGTTGTTAAGAGAAATTCAATTGATAAGATATTTACATGAATCATATTATTTCTTTGCTTATATTACTTTCGTTTGCCGACATGAAAAGCTTTTAGTTATATTGTTCAATATAATCTCATTTTCTAGTGTGGAAAACTCAAAAGCTCAAGGATTGGTACCTTTCCTTCCCTCAACTCCCTCAAAAAAATTAAATAATTTGAATAATAAATAAACTTGTAAATACATGAGTCAATTTACTACTTACTAATTGATCACTTGAATATATAAATTCCCAGGCTCATCTTATGTTGTCACAAGCATTGAGATCATATATAGGCTACATTACAATTTTCGTACTAATTGATCCTTACACGTCTCTTATCCTTAGGTTTGTAGTTTCTTGTGGTGAGCCTCAACATGTTAGTCTAGACTTGACTTGTACTTGTCACAGTTTAGGAGTTGTTTAACAAAGTTTTCGATAAAAAATTTAGCAGATTTTGATAGAAATTGACAATATATGCGGTTGAAAAGTTAATAAAAATTTGAACCATTTAATGTATGATTAAAATTAATGGTTGATTTTGACCTCAACTTTTTAGCAACTTTTCATACTATTCCAAACAAGCACTTAAAACATAATTTTCAAATAATATTCACACCACAAATTTTAATAACTGGACTACATTTTAATTACATAAAATGTTCATAACCTTCTCACATTATTACGTTTATATTTCAAACTTTTTTCATCGCATTCTTATTCTCAAATTAACAAAAAAATATTTTATATTATGTCTCACCAAAAGTTTTCTTTAAGATAGAGTCAAAAAGACTCATTTGCCCATTATATTTTTGAATAAGCAAAATAAGTAATACTACAAAAGTGTGATTAAATATTTGATCTTGATTTTAAAACATGTTAACAATATTTTTGGACGAAAATTATGATTAAGAACAATTTTCTGATTAATGAAATGTTAAAAGTAAGAATGCGATGATGAAAAGTTTAAGAATATAATTATGATAATGAATAAAGGTTAATGAACTTCAATATAATTAAAATGTGGTGTATTTATCAAAAAAAAATTGTGGTGCGAATATAACCACCCTTCTAGAATATGGAACCGTACTACAATTTGACCACTTTTTACGATGTCAATATTAGCCTCCTAACTAATTAAAAAAAAACACCCAAATTGACCCTCTAAACCAAACTATAGTCAACAAGGCAATGTTGTTAAGAGAAATTCAATTGATAAGATATTTACATGAATCATATTATTTCTTTGCTTATATTACTTTTGTTTGCCGACATGAAAAGCTTTTAGTTATATTGTTCAATATAATCTCATTTTCGAGTGTGGAAAACTCAAAAGCTCAAGGATTGGTACCTTTCCTTCCCTCAACTCCCTCAAAAAATTAAATAATTTGAATAATAAATAAACTTGTAAATACACGATTCAATTTACAACTTACTAATTGATCACTTGAATATATAAATTCCCACGTTCATCTTATGTTGTCACAAGCATTGAGATCATATATAGGCTACGTTACAATTTTCATACTAATTGATCCTTACACGTCTCTTATCCTTAGGTTTGTAGTTTCTTGTGGTGAGCCTCAACATGTTAGTCTAGACTTTAATTGTACTTGTCACAGTTTAGGAGTTGTTTAACAAAGTTTTCGATAAAAATTGTAGCAGATTTTGATATAAATTGACAATATATGCGGTTGAAAAGTTAATAAAAATTTGAACCATTTAATGTATGATTAAAATTAATGGTTGATTTTGACCTCAACTTTTAGCAACTTTTCATACTATTCCAAACAAGCACTTAAACATAATTTTCAAATAATGTGTTGGACACAATTCTAGAATGGCTAAATATATTCACACCACAAATTTTAATAACTGGACTACATTTTAATTACATAAAATGTTCATAACCTTCACACATTATTACATTTATATTTCAAGCTTTTTTCATCGCATTCTTATTCTCAAATTAACAAAAAATATTTTATATTATGTTCTCACTAAAAATTTTCTTTAAGATAGAGTCAAAAGACTCATTTGCCCATTGTATTTTTGAATACGCAAAATAAGTAATACTGCAAAAGTAAGTGTGATTAAATATTTGATCTTTATTTTAAAACATGTTAACAATATTTTTGGACGAAAATTATGATTAAGAACAATTTTCTGATTAATGAAATGTTAAAAATAAGAATGCGATGATGAAAAGTTTAAGGATATAATTATGATAATGAATAAAGGTTAATGAACTTCAATATAATTAAAATGTGGTGTATTTATAAAAAAAAAATGTGGTGCGAATATAACCACCCTTCTAGAATATGGAACCGTACTACAATTTGACCACTTTTTACAATGTCAATATTAGCCTCCTAACTAATTAAAAAAAAACACCCAAATTGACCCTCTAAACCAAACTATAGTCAACAAGGCAATGTTGTTAAGAGAAATTCAATTGATAAGATATTTACATGAATCATATTATTTCTTTGCTTATACTACTTTTTCGTTCGCCGACATGAAAAGCTTTTAGTTAAATTGTTCAATATAATCTCATTTTCGAGCGTCGAAAACTCAAAAAGTAATAAATTTCGAAGTCAAAATCCATGTGTGTGAAAGAGAGAATGAAAGGAAAAAAAAAAAAGTATGATAAAATCATGGCTATGACAAAATCAAGATCTAATACAGTGGTTTAGATCCAAGGGATCCCAATCAAGGAATAATTCGAATTGAAAATTATTAAATTACGCAAAAAAACAGCTATCAAATTATTAATTGGATGAATATTAGAAATTCTGGTTTACAAAAAGTCGAGCAGTTCACCTACTCTCATTTGATGATATTTACATGAATCATATTATTTATTTGCTTATACTACTTTTTCGTTCGCCGACATGAAAAGCTTTTAGTTATATTGTTCAATATAATCTCATTTTCGAGCGTCGAAAACTCAAAAGTAATAAATTTCGAAGTCAAAATCCATGTGTGTGAAAGAGAGAATGAAAGGAAAAAAAATCATGGCTATGACAAAATCAAGATCTAATACAGTGGTTTAGATCCAAGGGATCCCAATCAAAGAATAATTCGAATTGAAAATTATTAAATTACGCAAAAAAACAGCTATCAAATTATTAATTGGATGAATATTAGAAATTCTGGTTTACAAAAAGTGGAGCAGTTCACCTACTCTCATTTGAATATTATGCTTCATTAATTAATTATATTATCCTCTGCATTAAAAAATATTAACTAACATTTTTTTTATTTTTGGCATTTGTTTGACTGATTTGTTATATTAGAGTCAAATGCCAATGCATTTAAATTCGTTTGATGGTTTGTTTTATTATTGCACTCACTGTCAAATCTCGTAGATAAAATTTAAATAAATAAATTATTTTCATGGTCAATTTTTAGATAATGTGATGTAAAATAGTATTTCGAGTTCAAGTTTTATGATTAAATTAATTTGTTAATGTAGTGTAAGAAATGAAAAGAAAAAAAAAATTATTCTAAGTAAAAAGATAAGTGAATATGAAAATAAGTTCGGGGACTTGCTTCTAAACCTCTTATCAAAGGCGTATAAAAGGATCGAGTGGCTCAAGTCTTGATCGAGCAAGATTCGGGAGCTCAGATTAGCACCACTTAACGTAGATCTGTTACTCGTCGAGCCTGTGACGTGGAGTCAACTTGGCCAATCTAAAAAAAAAAATGGCACGACTCGATACCTTCGACTACAAAATCATGAAGGTTACTAATAGACTTATCTATTCATTATTTCAATCAAAACATAAAAGAATGGTGGATACATTTGTACTAGTAGTGATTCATTTTATTGACCTTATTACTTAATGTCACATTATATGAAGATCATCTCTAATAAAGATAAATAACATTACGATAATATCATACTTGACTTTCATGCGGGCGGTTTGAGCTTGGAAGTCAAAATTGTCAAAGATCAAACTTATAGACCTAGATTTACAAATTTAACGTGACGTTCATGTGCAATTTTAACGTTCACATAGATAACTTTCGTCATGTGAAGACTCAAATTCACGTATTTAAATAGATTAGGAAGCTAGAATCCCATTTTTGAAATTAGAAAGTCGAAACCATACTAATTGAAAAGTTGGGAAACCTAATCCTTATTTTCCGTATCTTTAATATAGTCCTTTGTTTTAATAGTCGACGTCGTCGTGTAACATGTAAATTTCCCTATTGTGATCTCATACGAATTTCATATTTTTAAGAATTGATAGTTCCCAGAGGCAAAGATAACTAAGTTAACAAAAAAAGGGCATTCGATACGATTTGATACCTTCGAGTACGAAACCACGAACGTTACTAATAGATTTGTCTATTCATTATTTCAATCAAAACATAAAATAACATTGGATACATGTGTACTAGTAGAGATTCATTTTGTTGGCTTCATCACTTAACGTCACATCACATGAAGATAATCTCTAATAGAGATAAATAAGATTACTTTAAAATCAAACTCGACTTTCATGTGATTTGAGGGAACCATAAGTATGATTCTCTTGACACATCAGTGGTGTAAAGTTTTTATCCTGTCCACTGGAGCAGGAGATCAAATTTATAGACTTAGATTCACGAAGTTAACTTGTCGTTCATCTGCAATTATGATGTTTACATAGATAATTTTCTTCATATAAAGACTCAAATTCACAAATTTAAATAAATTAGTAAGCCAGAATCCCACTTTTGAAATTAAAAAGACGAAGCCCTACTAATTGAAAAGTTAGGAAACCTAATTCTAATTTTCCTAATCTTTGATGAAGTCCTTTGTTTTAATATTGGACGTCGTCCAAGAGTGGGATGGGGTGTAACATGTAACTTTCGCTATGAGATACGAATTTCATATTTCTTGAATTGATAGCTCAAGGGGCAAAGATAACTTGGTTAACAAAAAAGACCGTCATTGCAAATTTGCAATTTGTAATAGTCCTCAAGTCTTTAATAACTATCATAAATTCAGTCGACTAATTCCCTTTTCAAAGGATGACTGTTAAATTGTGAAGATTAATTATTGTACATTGCGTTGAAAGGAGGACAGGAACCCTCTCCCGGGGGTGTGGGAGGCGGAGCCCTCGGATCAAAATTTCATTACGGGCAATTAACGAATTTGTGTCTTTCTAAATTTCGTTTTAAAAATTTGAATCTTTGTAAATTTCGGTTTTGCCCAAATTTTGCTTATAAATAGGGAGCCGTCATTAGGCTTTTATTTTACCATCATAAAAGAAAGAAATAGAGGTTAGAGAATATAGGAATGCAATTCTCTTGTAAACTTTTTTCATCAGAGTAAATTATTACAACGATGAAAGATAGCACACTCTCGCGTTGAAGCAAGTCTCTATAAATGTAGCATTTATTTATTTCTTTTTATTAATTGATTACTCTCTGTAAAATAGAATTAGAATTTCTAATTCTCAACCGATTGACTTCCAACTTGGTACATATTAATCACTTTGCTAATGGGACGAGAATTATACAAATAATTTTGTCACATAGCATTTGATAAGTTCGTCAGTGTAGAGTTTATGTTGTTAAAAGTCTATTTTTAATTTATTTTAACTACTTCTTCTAAAAATAATTTATTTTTGCACTCCAAACCCGTGAATCCACCGTCACAATATCAATTTATTCCTATAATAAACTTGCTTATAAACACCTTGCCAAAGAATGTTTTTGCTATTTCTGACTTGCATCTTCAAATGGTAATAATAAGATGATGCCAATTTCGCGTTGAGGAAATAATCTTGTGCTTTTGGTTCCCTAAAACTGGACCGGTCTTAAATCTCAACGAATATTTGGAGATTTCAGTGGGACAAAAAAAAAATTAATGTGTTCTAACTTTTTTTTCCTTCCCTGAATTTATCAAGTGCTATCCAATTATCCGAGCACAGATTTAAAATACACTTTGGGAGAAATGAGCAAACACCCTCAATTGAGGATCTTGAGGCCAAGTGGATCCCAAGGAGAGGCATATTTCCAATCAACCAAGATAATTTATGAGAAACTAGTATTGAACAGGTTTTTCATCCTTCATATTGTCAAATACTATCTAATTCTCGACACCGAACATATTATGAATGTAAAATATTTTCCCATTGCCACGTCAACATTGTCCAGTCCAACATACTAATAAATGGTCTAAGAACACAATTCGTTCAAAAAAACATCTTTTTGATTGATAATGCATCCATGTACAGGTATAAGTTGGCGTTGGTAACTTCATCATGGACACAACTATGGTACTGCAAAACAAATATACCATCTTCCTATCGAGAGTATTACACCTCCTATTTATATAACAAATCTAAATTCGATTTCAATCTAAATGATGACGACTAAAAGCTCTGACTATTTACTATCAAAATGTGCCGATGCATGGGTAAAATGTTCACTATAGATCAAAAGCCGTTGGGTGCAACCGGAGTGTCCTGTGAAAAGCATACAAAAATGAGTTGAAGTTGAAATTTGTAAAATTTAAACAATAAATACCCCTTCTCTATATACATGTCTGCACATATGTACAGACGTTGATGTATTACAAGAATGAGTTTAAGTGGGTTAAGTGCACTTGTGGTCACTAAAATTTTTACGAAACTTCCAAGTTTGTTTTTGAACTTAATGCGTCTTCAATTTGATCACTCCGTTCATACCCACTAGTTAAACTAAAGGGCATAGATCAGATGACCACCAAATTGTAACAAACATTTAAATTCAATTACCCCAAATAACATAGTTAAATTTCGTTCGTAACTTAAAACAAAATGAAGGTCAATAATCACTAATGCTTTTGACCTGTGCAAGTTCTACCTGAACTTCCTGTAGGAGTTCCTCAAGTTCAACTTTAATTTTTGCGAAGGGTGGCCGATTATCAGGAACTGCTTCCCAACATCTCTGCATCAAGTCTAACAGCTTTGGATGACTATTTTGGGGAAGTTCTGGTCGAAGACCCTAGCAAATAGTGCACATACAAATTAAGAAGCTTGTCAATAAATGAAACTGCTGAATATATATCAAACAAAAGTTATCATATGTTCAATCTGATCCATATTTGCTCCTTTTTCAACTCTGCTAATCTATCCCCTGGTTCTGAACATAGAAACCAGGTAGAAAAGGACACCCTCTGCATCCTCTCTCAAGAAAAAGAAACGAAACAAAGACGGGAAAGAACGCCAAAAATAAACTAGGAAAAGTAAAAAGATGTACACATTTTCTTCAACAGTAGAAGATAGCATTATAATCTAAATAGTTTCTATATACCTTCGCTAGAGACCGTTTCAGAATTACAGCATTGTATGTTTGTATTTAACCATTTATTAAACAGCGACACATCAGGAACACAAACAAGTGCAATAATTATTTCATAAAAGTATCACTATAAAAGCACATATCAGTGGGCATTTGCCTGTAAGATTCTTTAATATTGTACTGTTCGATCAACAGTACAATATTAAAGAAAATCATGTTAAGAGGAAATCAGTTACATGAGATCTCTAAGCAGCATCTTCACTTAGTATTGTATGAATTACTTCCACTCATACGATATGTGATTCAGAAAACTTTAAAAACTTATATGAACATGATTGAATCACCATTAGCCTCCTGTTGACCTCGTGTATCTGTTAGCTAACTATTGCTCCAACTTAGGTCTACTCAAATGATTAAAAATCAGATTTTTTTTCATTTTTTTTTCACTTAAATTGAACTCGCATTACAAAGGTACTCTGCAACTCGGAGGGTCTCCAGTTTCTTATCAGAATATACAACAGAAAAGGAACACGAAAAGTATACTGATTGTTTATTTAAGATCATTAAAAAAAAACCTTGGATTCATTGCCACTGATACTTCCACATGGCTAATACGTGGCTTAGACAGTTTTTTTACTACAGTGAACACAGGGACACTCTTTCACTTAGATTGCATCATATCAAACATGAACATGAGCACACAGAAATGTGGGACGTGGTACTTCGCTCAGTTAACTGAGTTATGTCAAATGACAACCACCAGAGAGTTTTTTTTTTGGGTGAAAAGTAGTAGGTCACAAACCTGCCTGACTCCCAGTGCAGCCTGTAGAGGTGTCATGGTATCGTAAGGAACCTGCAGTACCAACAAAAGAAAGTTTTTCGTGAATACAGCATGACCTTTCGGCTTTCTCACTCTCAGAGCTTTAATTATAATTAAATTAATTACAAGATATAAATTTAAGAGAAACACCTTCGCAGTCACAAGCTCCCAAAGAACTATAGCAAAACTGAACACATCTGCTTTTTGATCATACGGTTCATGATTTATCACCTGTAGCCAAGAGATTGCAAAAGACAAGATAGATATAATTAACCAAAACAATCTATTAATTCCCAAGTGAAGGCCATTATCGTTCTGGCAGCAATAAATACATCCAAACCAGAGCCATGAATTAGAACCAACTCATATATAAGGTTGCACAGTGTTTAGTTTTGACAGAATAAAATCAGGACGCAGGAATACGAATGCATGCCATCTGACTGTCAATACCAATGTTCAGTAAAGTACTTGCATCAGAGTAAAATACAGAAAATAGGTGAATCACTAATAATGAAGACAAGAATGCATATGTAACGTGTATGCACCAGTTTCTTCCACCCACTCTTTTGACCCTCGTGTATTTGAAGTACGTAATTGATACGCTTACATCAAATGCCCATTTGCTGTGAACGTGGTATTTGAAAACAGTTATGTCTAACAAGAGTAAACTGTACCGTACATGTTCAAAACATGTCTGACCTGTCTAAACTTACGACTTCTGTTCATTTTCAGAAATAATCAAATAAGAGTTAAAACCCATACATGAGTGTCCAAAACCAACGTGGACATAAAAGCTTCTCAAGAGTGTCCTCACTTTCTAGCAATCATCCATCTCAATGTAAAATACTTTATTGCTCAACTTCCATGTTACAGGCTCGCACACAACCCTCCCCCAACACAAATACACAATCCTAACAAAATGATCATCAAAACACAAATGATGTGACCCTTTTCACATCAAAACATTGTTATAACCCATTAATTAACATCTCCATAATGTCCTCTGTCAACAAACTATTTTGGAATGGGATGGGGGGGCTAATTCGGGACATTGAAGTGTATGCAAATGCCCCCATAACCCATGACATATTAGACACAAAAGACCCCAATATTTTCAATAGCTGACAAACCTCAGGTGCCATCCATCTATACGTTCCTGTCTCTGCTGTCATAACCCCACCATTATTCTGGAACCGAGCAACACCAAAATCTGCCACTTTAACAACCTACAAGTATATTCAGGAATATAATTACAGTTACATTGAGTTATAGTGAACTATAAACAAGAGCAAGTAATTAACAAGGACCTTATTACACACAAACGTAGAACTAAACAAATGCTGATTAAGAGAAAATAATTAAAAGAATCTTATTTTAAAGAAACAAATTATACAAGCCGTATGTTTTAGAAGCGTAAACAATGTTCTAGATGTACAATAGCATATTCTAAATACTTCATGCAACCGACAGAGAGCGGAGCGTATTGATGCATGGAACTTGAGGTCTCACTTTCTTTCACTTGTTTGAATTGTACAAATCAATTGCATCTAATAAAACAGAGCATGTGGGGACATGTGCATGCATTTTAGTGGTCAGCATGTTCAACAAATCTGCAGGCTCAACAGAGCAGACATCTCACTACTTACATTTCATGCGTAAGCTAATGATCAATTTTGTACATTTTCTTAGAGAAGAGTTGTGAACAAGGTTTGACGAAAAAACAAGCAAGGAATTAACTTACTACAAGTAATATGTCTGGATGAGACTTGAATACGTCTACAAGAACAGAGTAATGAAAGGACTAAACATCTTATGCAGTCATCCTCACAAAAACATACAGCATATTAAAAATTCATTGGTCAAATTGAAATCAAGCTGCAATTCCAATCCATCATGCACAATTCAAGATTAAGGGTTTCATTTCATGACTTTCAAAGATAAGCCACACAACCACCATATGCAGCCATCTCGTTATATTACCAAAAGCATGCGAAGTGAGAAAACATACATAACAACCAAAGAGATACAACCCTATAAGACCAATGTTTTAATGAAGATAAATATACCATCATACTTCAACAATGAGAAAAGAGAACTGAAGTCATTTAAACTTTCTTCGTCCTAACATCTATAGGCAATCTAGACTACAGGTCCCAGCATAACAATCAAACTTATCCATGAACTTACACTGTGAGCATCCATAAGCAAATTTGCTGTCTTCAAATCTCTGTGAATAATGTTCTTAAGATGCAGGTACTCCATGCCTTTGCACACATCAATTGCAAACTTCAGCAACTGTGAGAGCTTCAAGACGACATGATTCTTGTGCAAATAGTCGTAGAGGCTCCCTCCAGGCATGTATTCTACAAGCAATAATAGCAGTTAGATGAGTAAATTCTAAAAGTGCTACAGATGTAAACTATTTGAACTACTTGACATATAGACCCAATAGAATCTCCAGAACCAATTAGCTGTAAGACGAAACAGACATAAATACAATAGCAATATGAACAAAATGTAATGCACGATTCACAAGGATAAGACAATGCACACACAAGTTAAAGCACATAAGCAGACCATGAGAATGTAAAAGTGCAAAACCATAAAATAATTAACTCTTTATTTGGGATAGGGATGGAGGATAGCAAACTGAATCTGAGAGTTTGACTCCTCTTGGCATCTTTTCACTTGCATGCAAGTTAGAGAAACAGTCTGGGAAGCACTGACATGTTATCGACGCGTGTCGGAGACGAAGAGATGCATACAGATGGAAGAAACAGTAAGCAAAACATATGGATGGAAGATAAGAAGAGGCGTGTGACGGCTGCTGCGTTGAAGAAGAGACGCAGTGGTGATTGGAATTGGAAGAAAGGTTGAGGAGGAAGAGACAGGCTGCAAGGAAGAAAAGAAACGGCTGTCCAAGGAAGTAAACCCTAAATATAATTTTCAATTCAAATTGAACCCAAAATTTTAAATGCTCTTTAAACGAGCCCAAAACATTAAATACTCTATAAATGATAAGATTTTTTCTATAGCTTTACCCTTTAACAAAGCAAAAGGTAATTTTTTATGTAGATCTATTTTTTTACCATTTAGCCCCTGTTTGGTGCACATTTTTGCACTAAGAATGCATTTTTTGTTTTGATGTGATGGGGAATATATGATTGAAAAATAAGGAAAAGTTATTGATGTGATGAAAAATATTATTTTATTGAAGAATGTGTGGTTGAAAATGAGTAGAAGAATGAGAATGAAAAAAATAATGTGGCTCAAAGAGGGAGGGACTTAATTTATCATTTTATCCCAATAAAAAATCAAATTCTAATTCTAATTGTTATTTAATTATTTGTATATATGATGTAATAAGTATAAAAATTTTATTATTTTAGACTATTAAATTTATAAAAAAAATAAAAGAATAATATTTTAATCAACGTGTCGACTGCGTATCGTGTCGGAACTTTTTCAAAAAATCGCGTGTCAGATTGTGTCGGACACTCGTATCCATGTCGGTGCTTCTTAGGGAACAGTCAAAGAAGGAATATAATGAACAAAAGAATCTAACTAGTTCCAGCATCATGCATTGATGAAGTTTAAATTGCTCTACCTGTCACTATACATAAATGAGGCAACTTTGTGCATGCACCAATGAAGCGAACAACATTTCCATGTTGTACTTCCCTGCATTCATAAACCATCATACTGAACTTTAAGATTAAAAATGATACATTCTAAGACAGACAATATAAGCATGTAAAGACGCCTAAAAATGACATACTATATTCTTGGGAATCAGAATTTTTTTATTTTTTTTAACAAATAGATCCATTATATCTGCACCAAGAATGTGATATCCATTTATAGAGCACTTCAACAGCTATAACCAATTGACTCTTCTCGAATAAATTAAACAGATAAAAGCAATGCGTATTGTCAGGATATTTCTGAAATTCATTAAGAAAAGTTCGTGTCTTGAACTCTAGGACTGTTCTGTTCTCCTTCAAAACTTCAACCATTCATCTCTCTACGTATCCACAAAGAGAGGTCCTGTCCCAAATGTCATCCTCTCCTATACAAACTCCACCTCAAAAATAGATCTTTAACTGAACGAGAAATAATTTATGGTAAGCCACACATCCTCAGCTATAAGACCAAACAATGCTGGCAGTATCCCAATGACGCAAAAGATGGTTCTTGATCTTGTAAGCATTTTTAAGAAAGAAAAAATAATTCACATGAATCTTGCGTGACCTTCGTCCCTGTCAAAATATGCTCCATGGGTGTCTCCCAATTATAAGGTTGGGCTTTAGTTTACCAGTTTTGCTTCCAATGGAAACTACTTTGATTGTCCTCTTTAAGTGCACAATGATAAAACGGCGGAGAATAATTAACTCCCAGTTTTATTCCACCTAGTTAAATCCACTCCATAATGCCCAGTTTGACCTCAACAATCAAGAAGGTTTGGCACAGTTTGAACTTCCCAACCTTGTGAATTTCTTTCAAAGATAGGTATACATACTACATTGGGGTCCCTCCTGCTGACTAATTGACTCACAAAAGCTTTCTATTAGTGGAACTCTAAATGAAGCTGGAAAAACTTTTTGAATGGCCTTTCCCTAACCACATATCTGATATAAATCGGGGGCCTATCAGCATCATACCAAAATCTAACTACCTAGACACTTCCAACTTTAAAATATATATTCTTCACAAACTACCATTGCTTGTTCGGAGTACTGGTTCAAACAACCACTGCGAGCAATTTTGGCATTGACCGATGCAATTGGCCATCAAAATTTGGCTCATTTGCGAATTAAATGCCAAACATATGAATCATTGCCAGATCATAGCAGTTTCTTATAACTACTCTTGAAGAGAATCTAACTGTTAAGCTTGAGAATCAATGATTTCTTATCAGAAACAACTATGACTTGCTCAAGGGAAATACAATATTGGAAAACAGAAATAAAAAATAAAAAATAAAAAATAAAAAACAAAAATAAGGAAGTCTGGAAGAAGAACCAAGCACATGCTAACATGTTCGCTTGGTATCTTAATTATGCAGTAGGCTTTCGAGGCCATGCCCACTTATAAAGATACCATAATATAATCAAACAAAGTAGCAATTTAGATGTATCATTCACTAACATATCAGATATCTTTAGCTCTCTTGGGTCCCTTTTGGCTTAGTTGTTATTTAGCCTGTCATTAAAGTAGCAGCTCTGTAGCAAGACAAATCAGTAATAAATTGGTATTTAACAATTTAAATGCAAATAGCATGCAGGCAGCAATTCTATTCACCTTAAAATAGCAACTTCCTTTGCAAACTCATCCTCCAGAGTGTCATTCAAATGCTCAGATCTAAGCACCTTAACAGCAACATTCTGACCAAGATATACTCCACGATACCTTTCATAAACAAGAGTAATATACAAGCAACGTCGCTGAGAAACAGAATAAACCCATAGATATTAGCACTTATAGCATAGATATGAACATACAAGTCTCCGCATGACCCAGCAGCGATTTTTTCCCCTATCTTCAATGATCGCCAATCTATTTCCCAATATTCGCATTTTGCTTGTGGAGCGACCGCTTTCTCCGCAGCTGACTGAGAATGTGATGCACCAGACCATGTTCCCTACACAAAGCAAAGAACGCAAGAATCCATTGATCTGTAGATGTTTGGTGCGGAAGCAGAGTTGGTTTCTTGAAAACTTGAAAGTTTGTATAAGAAAGTAATTTGATTGTATTGAACTGATATTGAAAAGTGTAAAGACCCTTTGTTTATATAGGCAAATTAATTCCCTAATCCTATTGACTTAAGCATAAATCCCAAAAGGAGTAGAAGAAAAAATACTATTCTGACGAGCAAGAAGAAATCCTAAGAAGAAAGAAGAAACTCTATTCTAAACAAGAAATAAAAAGGATGATGTTGTTATTTATTAACTCTATCCTATTTGTGACAGGTCTCCAGTACCCCTTAGGGATAACTATACGATCTCCAGACAACACAAATTTCTTTCTTTCTTTCTTACACGTATTCAATAGCAACTAATATCGTGCTTGTAGAAATGAAGATTAACAAATATATTCAACAATGTTCAAGAACCCCATCATAACTTTCGTAGAGAGAGGAGGAGGGGGGGGGGGGGGGGGGGGGGGGGGGGGGGGGGGGGGGGGGGGGGGGGGGGGGGGGGGGGGGGGGGGGGGGGGGGGGGGGGGGGGGGGGGGGGGGGGGGGGGGGGGGGGGGGGGGGGGGGGGGGGGGGGGGGGGGGGGGGGGGGGGGGGGGGGGGGGGGGGGGGGGGGGGGGGGGGGGGGGGGGGGGGGGGGGGGGGGGGGGGGGGGGGGGGGGGGGGGGGGGGGGGGGGGGGGGGGGGGGGGGGGGGGGGGGGGGGGGGGGGGGGGGGGGGGGGGGGGGGGGGGGGGGGGGGGGGGGGGGGGGGGGGGGGGGGGGGGGGGGGGGGGGGGGGGGGGGGGGGGGGGGGGGGGGGGGGGGGGGGGGGGGGGGGGGGGGGGGGGGGGGGGGGGGGGGGGGGGGGGGGGGGGGGGGGGGGGGGGGGGGGGGGGGGGGGGGGGGGGGGGGGGGGGGGGGGGGGGGGGGGGGGGGGGGGGGGGGGGGGGGGGGGGGGGGGGGGGGGGGGGGGGGGGGGGGGGGGGGGGGGGGGGGGGGGGGGGGGGGGGGGGGGGGGGGGGGGGGGGGGGGGGGGGGGGGGGGGGGGGGGGGGGGGGGGGGGGGGGGAAGAGTGGGATGGGGGAGTGAAATGAGAAAACCATGGAAAGGGAATTACCTCACTTCTAGAAATTGATTTTCTCATTTCTTCATATAAACCCTCTGTATTCTGGTAAAAAAAATTGCGAGTCAATAACATTTGGAGTCAGAACAGCCTATAACTTGGCCCTATGTAATATATTCAGTCTTGCAAAAATTGTATGACAACGGCCACCAAAATGTTGATGCAACCACATTATTGCTTTGAGAGTTGCTACAAGTACAGACAGGTCCCTGCCAGGCAACTCACATGTGGGGGCGGACCCCACATTTTTTTTAAAAATCAGAGGTGGGGCCTCGGCAAGCACAGTGAGGGGCCTGTAAGGCCCCTGTGAAAGCTGCACCTGTACGTGCAGCTTAAACCTAATGCTTTAGCCTCCCCCCATAGGGAAAGTAAGAAACACTTCATATATAGCATATTCTACATGGTGAAGGCACAAATAAAATAATCCCCCCTTGCCATAATGTATACAACTCTCCATTTTCAGTTGCCATGAAATGTGTGCCACTTTCCAATTTAGGTTTCCCGAAATACACGTGTGCTGTTTCAGAAGTCAAACCAATGCTCACTCTAAGTTTACATAGTACCCCTACATATTTAAGAAACAAATTGTATGCAAAAATAAAAGCCACTGTTATCAAATGAGTTATTTTATGGAAAAAAAAACAGAAGCAGTATTTATCACCAAGTTCTTTTAAACCTTCTGATCACCAATTTCTTTTAAACCTTCTGCCTGTTCAGACCCAGACATTCTAATGAAGATGTCCCCTGAACCGACACGTAAAAGGTAGATCAATCAGAAAATAATTACATCAATCACTAACTTCCAACAAATGGTAGGCCATGTCATAAATTTAAAGAAGTTACAAAAACATAATTCAAAGAACATTATCTGAGAAACTTGAAACACAAAGTCCTAGGTTTTACTTGAAATTTAGTATACTATTGTCAAATTGGTTTTGCTTAAAAAGTAAGTACCTCATCAGGCCATCCATCCACAACAAACACATCCAGAGAGTAGCCATCTGTTGTAGAAAACACATGCGCTTCACGGATGTTAAGTCCTATGTCAGAAAGCAAAGCAGAAAGCTGCAGAAATAGAAAGCAAACAATTAGGACTAAATGGATCTTGATGTTCATTTGCCAAATTAAAAAGCTTGCACTCAAGAATCAAACTTGGCTAACGGACACCGGAAGATAAGAAGAGAGAGAATGGGGAGATAGAGAACTAGCAGAAAAGAAGGCAAAAGATGCCCTATAGAATACAATATGAAGTGCAACCGACCGACCATACTAAGCTTTTGAATATGTTCGAAAATATCCAGACGGGATGAAGCATCAGTTGTTAGAATCTTGAAGTGAATTTGGCAACCTTTTAAGTTTTATATGTGCCGTGAACATTATCAACCATATTAAGTAAACAAGAAAATACACCCCCAAACATTACGCAAGATTAACCTACCACAACCAGCAATGACCAAGACCAATAATAAGAAGATAAATTCACACAGGAAACAGTAACCATTTATTAAACAAAATTGTACAACTTCCTTCTCAAATTTACCTGACTAAGAAGCTTGGGCTTGTCAATAGTAGAAAATATTACTTCATGTATTGGTATGTGTTGAACCTCCTGCCTGCACTATATACTTCTCAATAGTAAACTTACTTTTGACATATAACCGATAAAAATTTACATCTATAATATGGATTAAGTGCATCAAAGAGTCTTATACATCTGAAGAATATAGCAAGTTCATTCACAATTACAAAATAAAAGTTTCATAGAATAAGCATATCTCACAATAAAAGATCATAGTTATCGGTATGAGAGAGAAACAAATAGAAAGGAAATCAAATATGTATGAGACTTCTTGAGTCATAGTCAAACATGTTCAACTAGGCTCGGAAAATGTACGCCACTAGATAAACCATTGGCATAGAAAAGATAGGGTAGCCTTCAAATAACGAAGACTGGACATGCTGTTTCATAGGGTCATTGAGCTAAGCATTTCAAGATAAGCTCAAAATCTTCACTGAAAAACTCAAGTTTTGCAAATTTGCATTTCAATGTACTTTATTCAATTCCATTAATTTTTTCTTTGACTTTTTGGCCATTACAGCATCAATATATCCAAGCTATTCAGACCCTTGTAGAGATAGCTCTTTGCAGTAACTCTCCCTCACAAGCCAAGGGTCAAAGCAAAGTGGACAAAAAATTAGTTGAGTCTTTCTCACCAAGGGACAATCTTGTAATAATGAAGGAATCACCTTTAAAAAATTCAGAAGTAACAGCAATACGATAATAAAAGAAATTCACCAAAAATTACCTTCTCAAAAATTC
Source organism: Fraxinus platypoda (assembly GCA_903798405.1). Lineage (NCBI taxonomy): Eukaryota > Viridiplantae > Streptophyta > Magnoliopsida > Lamiales > Oleaceae > Fraxinus > Fraxinus platypoda. The sequence continues at coordinate 12,347 of CAIGRT010151863.1, read as the reverse complement.
TTCAGTAGGAGTTTCCCTGTTTCTGTCATTAGAATTCCTTCTAACATCCAAGTTTAGATCCTCAAGCTTAGAACAAGGCTCAAAGTCACCCGTGCGTTTTCTGTTTTCAATCATAGAGAGATGAAAAGACATAGAGACAGTGGAAATATGGACAGATACAGTGACACAAACATTACCGAGTAAAAGAATAATGTATAGGCTGTATTAAGTGCTTGCTTTTTAAGTACTTATAAGCAGTAGGTCCCAAGGAATGTGTGATTTATAAGTATGTAAGAGTTATAGGTCCTATGGGGATAAAAATAGTGTTTGACCACTTACAAGCAAGTATAAGCTTTGCCAAACATGCACTAAATAAATATATTAACTAGCTTCTGACATTCAAAAGTACCCGTGATTTAAAGATGGGACCTCTTCATTACCAACCCTGCCACATGGTCTTGAGGCAGAAGGAACGCTTGAAACTTGTTCACCATCGATATCATCAGCTCTGGTGAGGAAATTCTGACCAGTGAGACACGATGGAAGGCAAGCAGTCAGGCATGAGTTGGAGATAATGAAATGAGACAGATAACCCACCAAAAAAATGGAAAAATACTTTGTTTTGCTTTTGGGTAGCAACATCATGACACAAACCTGTGATGCATATTTACTGTCTAAGGGTCCGTTTGATTCTCATTATTGTAGAATGAGAATGAAAAATATAGCCGTTATCGGACCCCACACAAAATATAGAAATTCAAAATTGATGGCTTGATGTGATGGATAACGGTCATATTTTTCATTTTTATGAATGAAAAATGAGAAACAAACGGGCCCTAAGAATCATTTCTTCTCAGGTACTAGGTGATTGATTCCGTCGGAAGCCAAATTTTTTTTTTTTAAATTGTTAACCTTTTAATTCAAGGTCCAAATACAAAGGTTTAGGTTAGTTTTCATATGCTTTGGGTGATTTATTTGGATATTTAGCTAAAAGGTACAGTGATAACCAAGACATACATCTAATGTGAATGTTGTGCTCAGCGATAGAGCACGTGAAAGGCTATCCGATTAATAAGAAACGTTGATTTTAACAATGTCTTTGATATGGCATTACTCATTCTAGATGCTCTCAATACAACTCTACTCTTCAATCTTCAAATTTCTTCTTCCCTTCACTCATGCTGATCAAATTATTGGCAGGTCCAAATGCCATTTTTCTCTCCTCCCCACTTTATAAGCTTCATACCAAGGAACCAGATCCTACAATTCTGGTTCATCTTTTGAAAGCGACAGCTTACTTATTTTTGTTCCCAAAGGCTGCTAGAATTAGTGCAAGATTCTTGATCATATGCACTGATGTAAAAAGGGAGGCTGCTGCACGACTTGTAAAAGGAATCTCAAACACTCGACCATTGGTGCACTTTGACAAATAAATCTAGTTATCAAAGATATATCATCTATCTTAAGCATTTTAGGTCCCAAAGTACCAATAATCACCCAATGTGTTGGTTTTTCATTGTGGGCAAATATTATTTAAATACATTACTTCTGCTGAACTGAATATTTGACATTACTTTACAGCACATTAATTTAAATCAGAAGGAATGAGAAGCTAAAAAATTGAAAAGGCATATATCAGGAGTGCAATGATTTATATTGAGCACATGGATGCATAAAAGGATTACTACTGTTAATCATACCTCTAAAAACCGAATATGGAAAACAGGCAGATTATCAGGATCCTTTGCCCGCGCAAGAAGACTTTGATGTAACAATACATCTTCCACTCTATCCATATTAATATCCAGTCCATAACTGAAACACACAATGACAACAACTGATCAAAAATCTGTCATCAACAGTACTAAAATGGAACTATTTGCCTTCATGTTGAAAAAAGATCATCTCAAAATTGAAGAAGCTAATAGATGAAAATATGTAAAGGTATATAATAAATAAATAAATCCGATACCACTCAGAACTTCAAATTTCCAAGATGCATTCCAATTTAGAACACCAAAATCACAGTATCATTTGAATCAGTTAACCGCTGACTCGCTTACATGTGATATAAAGACTAAGATTCACCAGATGTCTACCGCTACATAGAATACATAATGCAAAGCACATGTACCACATAAATGAAAGCACGCAGACATATACATACATGAAGTTCTTTCCTGTTTTTGAAAAGGAGAATTTTCTAAATATTACAGGAATCACTTGTGAATACTTGCATCCACAGATACCGTATGGAAAACAATGACACACAAAATTGATCAATCCAACCTACTCAAACATCACACACACACGCAGTACACATTGCTCATGTATGCATCCTCACGCACGCAAGCACAACCTCGGTGGTAGGCGATTGAAGTGAGCCTCCAACTGTTCGCGGAAATCAGGATTCCCAATAGCTTCTTCATTTTCATTCTCTATAAGCCGATTATACACATCATTCCTGATTACATCACCAACACCAAAACCGCTACCACCCCCGAAACTGCCATAACTCCGCGGCGGCGATGAACTCTCTCCTACCTCCTCAACCAAATCCATCCCCAACTATATACAACTACTACTTAACTCTCTATCGATATTTGTATGCACACATCTATTTGACTAGTTCAAAAACTTGACTGAGTTGAAAATGACTTCCATGAATGATCGGAGGGACGGAATCTTTTCAAACGGTTGGTAGAATCTAAAAAGTGTTGCGGGGTCTGATTCGGATTTCAGCTGGAAAATCAAGGGCAATTTTGTCCGCCATTACTGTATTAAACTCGAGGTTTGTCTTGAGGAAACACTGTTACTGTGTGTATGTGCGTGAGAGAGAGAAGTGGTTTGAAGAGTAGAGAGAGAGAGAAGTGCAAATGGATAGGGTTCTGGAAATTTTAATAAATAAAAACTGGAAGCCAAAAAGTAGGAGGGAGATTGCAAATTGGCCTTTAATTTTTAAAAAGTAACAATGTAGTCCCTAATATTTAATATATGAATATTGAATCCTCATTAACAATTCAAATTTATTTTATATCATCATGTGACCTAAGTGGTAGGGCCATAATCCAAAACTAGTGAATAAAATTAAACTATGAATTATTTTTTTCAAACAAAATGCAATAATATTAAAAATAAAAAGAGAAAAAAATAAATAACATATAAAAAATTCTCAAATTCCGATTGGGCCAATAGGGTTAGTCCACCTTCCTTTGCCACCCTCTAATATCGTGTTTTAATTTTATGAAGTTGCGTTTTGATTGTCAACTAGGAATACTTATTAGAAATCTAAGTGAAGAATATTTTTAAGAAAAGCTAAGTGACTTTTTAATATAGATTAAACAGTTTTCGATAGTCAGAATTTATGTGCAACTCTAGTCTAAAGGTTAAGCCATCGTTTGATTTGGCTAGTATTTGATTCTCATTAAGATGAGATTTTAATGAGCCATTACATTTTACAACAGTAATTTTAATGTTAAAAAATTTATCTTTCCAGCACATTGTCAGGAGATGGAAAATATGAATGATGCCATTTAAACCCAATTGATCAAATTTATCATTGATTTTTTTCAAAATTCCAAAAGAAATCAACATAGGCCAACTCGTGGGGCATAATCTACTGCAAGGGTGAAATTGGAATTCACTAATTTTTTAACTGCCGTGTCATACTCCATAAGTCAACATAGCCTTGTGTTGCTCATCACTTTTCAACAAATTCCATCAGCGCGAACTTACAGTTGTAGAAAATGAAAATGTATTTTTTGCTTTTAACGGAATCCAAACAGACACTTTGATTCTTTGAGAATCACTTTTCTCATTTTCGAACACACATCATCAAAAAATTATTCCTTCTTAATTATACCATTTTACAAAAACTATTTTTCAAGGAAAAAATCTTATCAACGGTATTTTCCTTTTTTGAAATGCTAGAGACCAATATGTCTGAGAGAAATAAGTTAGAAACCAATTGTACAATTTTTTATACGAAGATTACGGGGAGGGGTAACGATTCTTACAATAATTACATTATTGTTAAATTTCCATATCTCGAGGGCCGTGTTTGCCTGTATCCTATACTCTTCTACCACGAAAAGATCCATTTGTTTGAAAGGTAAGAAATAGTTATTTACCACAAAATGTAAAGTGAAAATGCAACCTATTTTTGAAAAGGAAAAAGTGAAAAGTAAAATATATAACCTAAGTGATAACGTGTTAAATAAAGAAATCCAAGTGTCTTTGTTTTATTTCTCCGACCAAATTGTGATCGACTAACCAAAAAGGATAATAGCAGTCACAACTTGACATGTGTAGAATATTTTATCAGTACATCAGAAAAATATAAAAAGCATATTCTTAGAAGTTGGAGATACAATCTAATCCCTGTTTGAGTCCCATTTTTTAAAACTTATTTTTTATCACACGTTCTCTCAATAAAATCGATTTAACAATAATTCAAAAAAATTCTTTACTTTTTAATCATACATTTTTCAAAAAAATAAAAGCTCAAATTGGATATTGATATTTTGCAACTGTCGTATGCTAAATAAAGTACATAATGAAAGTTGCTTTTTGAAAATAACTAAAGAACAAATTTAGCCCCGGGAATCATTTTTACAAGATTTTAATCAATTTTTGACATTTACCAACGTAAAATGCGATCATTGCTGCTTTATTTTTCTTTTTTCTTTTGACTTCCTTTTCAATAAATTCTCGTCTAAAAAGGTACAAAATGGATCCATTGTCGACAACGGTAAAAAAAAATTGCTTAAAATCTTGATTAAAATTGCTGCTAGACAGGAGCTTAATGTCGAATATTGTTCAACACTACCTTATCAAGTGTACTATTATGGTATCTCTCATAAGTTTGACAGTCGTTTTGTTAAGTTTGGTGACCAAACATGGCCCAAGTAAACTTTCTTTACAAGTTAATGCAGAATCTTTGGTTGTGGAAAAGGGATCTGAATGCTGAATATACGGACAATTCCGATTATTACAGTCGTCACGCGGGACGCGTTGGGTACCGGAAAGGCAATGATAAAGTCACCGCTGGAGGAACAGCCTTGTAGTTATGCGTGATGTGGAGAGTCACATTATGAATGCCACGTGGCGTTTGAGTGAGTGGGGTTGGATTATGACGTTTCACTAGTTCTTGGAATTCCAGGATTTGGTCTCAGATTATGAAAGAATTATAGTTTGGGTCCCTAACTTATTGGAAACGTAGCAAGTAACCTCTCAACCTATAGTTTTGAGAGTTTCTCATCTTTTATGATGGCATTCGAGTCTCCAATTGACAATTGTATTTGATTAAAACCCAAAATTTGTTTCCGCTTATTTCTAGTTAAATAGAAAAGAAAAACAAGTAATAAAAAAACGAAAGAAGAAAAATACTCACTAGGGAGGCTGGATCTTTTTATTTCATTTTTCACATTTATAGAAGAGGTACAATGTTGTTATTTACTGCTTTCAATTTTCACAGTTTTGATGGGAGGATAGGTATTTGCTTCTTTCTTGTACTCATTTATTTTTCATATATATCAATGGTAGATGAATTCAACTCCTTAAAAAGAGGTTGGAGTTTGGAGGCGATTATGGAAGGTTTGGTGAGTATTGTTTTATGTTTAGTTTTATTTTTTAAGTTCTTTATTTATTTTTTATTTGATTAAACAAGAGTAAAGTTTTCTTGCTAAACAAAAAATAATAGTTGAGTTTCTAATAAAAAAAATATGGATTTTGCTACTGTACATAAAAAATGTACATAATAGATCACATAATATGATGTGGAGAGAAGAGATTTGATGAAAAAGTTGATTGTGCTGACAAATGATAAAGTATCATGTGATATTATGTAATCCATTATATAAATCTTGATGTATATGTAGCAATATCCAAGAAATATTAAAATCGTCAATTAGGGGTTCATTGTTACAAAAATGATAAGTTGGTTATTGGACGGCTATATATTATATAGGGACCTATTTACCACATTTGTAATAAGTTGGAGATCCCATTTGTAACTTCCCCCATCTTTTTCATGGAAAGGGACCTATTTACCACATTCTTTTTAGTAGATTTTTGAATCTTAACGAGGACATCTGTGCTCGTATGCAAGTTCTGATTTCCTTGTCATCCTAAAATCAAGCATGCTACATGAACAGGGAGACATAGTGATTGACATGATGTCACATGACATTTCATCATTGAATTATTTTAAATACAGTCAACTTTCTTACTCAATCACCTCTCGTCGCAAAGTCTTCGTCACTGCATCCGACCAAATTCTCCTGACAAAGTAGCATTATTCTGCTAAAATAGAGTTGAGCAGAAATCAGTTGTCCTTGTTTGACTGTTCATCAATTAACATTTTGACACCTTATCTTGTCTTTTCTTGTTAGCAAATAAGGAGTGTTTGATGCACATTGTTGAGAAAAAATACATTTTATGATGTGATGTGATGGAAAATATGAGGTTAAAAAATAAAGAAAAGTTTTGAATTTGCGTGTAATATTATTTTATTAAAAAATGTATGGTTGAAAATGAGTTTTGAAAAAATAAATTTTGAAAAAAATATATATCAAACATGGGCTAAATAAATGTTATTTCAAAGTTGTGGTATATGGACTTATTTGGAGAAATTTTTTAGACTAAATCCCTGTTTGAGCAACATTAAAATTTTCATTTTCATTCTTCTATTCATTTTCAACCACGCATTCTTCAATAAAATAATATTTTCCATCATATCAATAATTTTTATTTCTTTTTTAATCACGCATTCTCTATCAATCTAATATTTCAAAATACATTCTTCCAAAATAATGTGGCTCAAACACAATCTAAGAGTCATTTTGATAGGCAAATGTGGAAATGAATTTCAATTTCATGTTAGTTGGAAAATCCACCAAATCCATAGGAATTCGTTTTCCATGAAAACAAAGAAAATGCAGTTTAAAGTATTTGTACCTTGAAATTCAGTTTTAATTTTCACGTTGTAATCAAATGGTCAAAGTGGAATTCGTTTTCCTCGAATGTGACATTTTCCATGGAATTCGTTACAATCAAATAGGGTCTAATAACTTGTTTAAGAGAAATTTTCATTTTTTTCAAACTTATTTCAAACCACATATTCACAAAATTGAAAAGACAATATTTTCGTCTGATCCACTTATTTTTCTTACTTTTTAACCATGCATTCTAAATAATCGTTTTTCTCAAGAAAAATATCTCCCAAACAAATGCTAAGAATATGCTTTTGCGCCCATTTTGATGATTGTATTCTAAAAGCATTTTATCTAACTAAAAGAGTTTTTTGTTTGGCCCCCATTACAATGAGAATTTGCGAAAAATGTATTTTGAAATAGTATTTTTTTTGTAGAATGTATAATCAAAAAATAATAAAATTTTTTGAATTTACGAGTAATATTATTTTATAAAAAAATGTGTGGTTAATTAAAAAATAAAATAAAAATTATAATTTTAACGCAGTCAAATCGGGGCTCAGCGAGGGTGGGCTCAAACTCAAAGTAGCTCCCTTGAAAAGTTATTGTACAAAAAGCAGAAGAAAAAATGATGTTCTAAACAAGGACCATGCTAGTGGTACATCAAACTTTACATCGGGGGTTACACCCCCCTCACATGGGGGCGGGGTCCACTCGAATAAAAAAATATTACTCCCCTCACATGGGGGTGGGGCCCATTCGAATAAAAAAATATTATTTCAGTGGGTCTCACCCTTCATGTGAGGGGGGTGTAACGCTTGATATACACCACTTGATGTACAAGTGGTATAATCCTCTAAGCAAACTTGTCTTGTTATTTGCTACCAAATGGTGATCCATTGAGATGTCAAAATGTTATGGATCATGGGAACAACCAATCACAATTCACAACTCAATAACTAATAAATTCTACTTTAAAAGGAACAAGTTGTGCAATAAAACTTGTATGCATGAAAAAAAAATGCATTCAAGCATGTTGGCAAAATAATATAGAAAGTGCAATTGAAAAAAAAATATCTTCAATGATCAATATTAATGAGAATTGCATGTAAAAATTGTCACATAAATTAAAAAAAATAATGTCTTTAAAAATTCATTTGTTAATGCAACATGTCAAGGACTATGTCTAGATCACGTACTAAGAAAAATAAATATTATCAAGAGGACCGTTTAGATGTAGAGATTATTTTGGACGAAATGAATCACCGTAATTTAATATTTCTTTCTCTCTCTTGTTTCTTAATTTTTCTGTATCCAATATTGGACATCGTTGTCCATTAGTCGTTTGATGACTTTTGAAGGCAAAGCAACGAAAATTCTTTGAGTTCGTGGAATTCCGATAGAGGAAGTTAATCGATAGCAATAAATACTTGTGGGTTATTAGAAGGGTGTGTGTAACTACTATCCTCAATGCCCCCGGATCTTCTAGTTATGTCAAGACCTATCAAGTGGTATAACGTTATATGCCAATACATTTTCTTACCTTGGTACCATTAAGTCCACCTAAATAAGCTTTAATCATCCTCGATGTGTTATAATTTTAATTTAGTCTCCTCTTTTGATCACAGCTTATAAGATACAGCGTTGATAATCTTTTTGAACTAAGAAATGACGCGTTTAAGTCGTGATTTTGGAAATGGGTCGTCTTTGATGTTGTTGCTTAAGCTTATTGTGATTATAGTTAAGCTCAGAGTCGAAATCTTTACTTTTTTTTTTATTCATTTATGTTGTGGACGACTTGAAGTTGTATTTTGTAATAGGAGCACAATACTTATCAAAGAAAACGAGGCTTCAACTTATTATTATTATTATTTTGAATTTTTTTTAATGAAATTTAATCGCTTACAAACGTTTTATTGTTTAAAAATGTAAATATGAAGTAAGGATGAAGACTATAAGATATGTAACATATGTTCAAATCTTGTTGTAAATAACTGAAGTTAATTTTAAATAGGCCTTGAAACATTTTTATGAAAGCGAGAACAATCAACCCTGTTCACGAAAGTAGGTTATTGGTCTCACACCATAGAGCCTTCTTGGGAGATTTAAGGTCCCCATTATGGGCATTTTTAAAGTATCAATTTTGGACATTTATGAAAAGTCAAGTTTTTGGTGTTTTTAGTAGCGATTTTTAAAACAGCCCAAACTATATTAGAGAGTTTATTATTCAGTAGTTTTAAAAGTTTTTTAAGAGAATAAAATTACATGTCTCTTAGTGAATTTTCAATTTATAATTTCTCATATAATTTTTTTTTTACTTATAATTGATATTTACTTATAAATAATTTTCTACATATAAGTAATTTTTAATTTAAAAAGTGAAATATTTACTTATAGTTAAATTTTTGTGTTAAAATTTATTTTTTACTTATAAATAAAATTTACTATTATAAGTTAATTGTATACTTTAAAAAAAATTATGCATTTATAAGTCGTTTTTTATGTTTTATAAATGAAATTTTGTTTTACTAGTAGTTTTTTTACTTTATAAGGAATTTTTTTACACAAAAGTGTGTTTTTCTTTTATAAATAGAATAATAGGTCCACGTAAATAGATTCTGTAACATTGCATTTAAATTAATATATCATTTAATATTATATAATTACCATCTAAATTGGTACTTAAAACTAATGGTGTTGAATAATATTACTTTTTTATAATAGGATAATGATATCTAGCACTAATGATGATAGAGAAACAATATAGATGTCCACACTTAATAGTCTAGTTAAATAGATCATGTGACCATATATTTAAATGAATATATCATTTAATCGAAGTAATTTTTTTGTTTATAAATAAAATTTTTAATTAATGTATTTTTATTTACAAATTAGTTTTGAACAAAATATGTGAGTTGATACTATGCTAAAAAAATTAATAAGCACCTATTTTTTCAACTTCTTATAAGTGGTGCCACTAAAAAACGATCAAAATCGATTGAAAAAACACTCATGCATGCCTTAAGAGTTATGTGCTAGGTTACTAGTATCCTCCCATGAAAACATAAGGGTTCGTTTGGTTTGTGTTTCAATTTTCAGTTTTGATATTATATTTAAACATTATTAAAAGCTCGTTTAGTTTTTCATTATGAAATATATTTCTCAAAACAAAGGACAAGAAAACCCGTTTTGAAATTTTAAGAAATTATTTTACTACTTTTGTTCTATTAAATTTGATTATTCAAGAATAATTTTATGTTAATATATTATCATGTAATACATACATTCTAAAGTTGATAACTTTTACAATTTTTTTCACTACGAAAGCAAAACAAAAACAAATAATAAATTGAGTTTGCAAAACATAGGAAATAAAAAATAAAAATTAATGATGTGGACGAAGAATTTTTATCTATATTTATTTAAATATATTTTATTAGAATTTTTAAATAACCATTAAGAGCTTGAATTATTTTTGTTTTTCTATAATCTTTTAGAATTTTATTTTTTTCAATTATTTTATTATTTTAGAAATTTATTTTCAGAAATTTAGATTTCAGTGTTTATAATTTCATTATTTTTGAATTTCATTTTCTTAGAATTTTATCTTTAATAATTTTATTTTTTAATTTTTAGAGTTTGATTTAAATAAAATTTTATTTAAACGCTTATTTCTTATGTTTTGAGTGTTTTTAGAGTCTTAATTAAAAACAATCAAAATATCAAAAATGCGTTTTAAATTTTATGCTATAAGTTTAACATTATTTTCAAAAATGCATTTATGAAAATATCGGACTAAACACGTTTTGACTGTTTTCAAAAGTTGAAAACTGAAAATAGCAAATTAAGCACCCTAATATTTTATACCATAAGTTTACAAGCCAAACGACACATTTTTGGCATGTTGACGAATTATTAACACTTGTCATATATTTGCAAAAAAGTTATGCAATTTTTTCTTCTTAGTGGGCTAATATATATCCCTGCTTTAGTACTTTCTGAGCAAAGATATACCTACCCATAAAATTTTAACATACTCGTATATATATCTCTTGCATGTTGTGTTGCATATCACAGTGGTAGCAAAAATTGAACCCCGGCAAAATGAACTTTGTAGTCCTCAAATAAGGTTTGTGGGAATACTTTCTATCATTTGGGAGAGTCGGTACTTCAAGTGTGCGATTATCTCCTTCATCTATGGTGATGGCTCATTGATTTACAATACCTCCTATGTTGGACTCTCCTGTGGGCTTCCGTGGCTATTTGATGGAGACTAGTCTCATTAGTTCTGAATACTGACTACTAGCCAATTTTGATTGGGCATCTTAATAGCCATTTTTTTTACTTTTGGCATCTAGAGGAGTTTGAATTTATCAATGTACTACATAAAGTGTTATGAATTCCGGATCACAAGATAAGGAAGACAATGAAATAAAGATGAATAGAACAAGAACACAAGAAGTTTAGAGGAGGAGAATCCACTATGAAATCAATAGCTTTGTGTTTACAATATCAAGATTTCAATAATCAATTGAAATCTAGGCTCTCAAGAATGTTTTCTCTAAATTCTCTTAAAGTTAGAATGAATGATAGTATTACAAGCTGTGACCTATATATAGAAAAATCTTAGGAACAAGTTGTAGTAGGAAAAAGTCCAAAAACGCGTCAAACAGACGAAACGGGTTTGGGCCGGAAAAGACTGTCGGTCGAGCGACAGTCGGGCGATGAAGTCTCGGGTTGTTTTCCACTAGCTTTGCTCGAGCGTCCAGCTAGCGCCAGGCTAGTGAAAATGCGGCGACTTTTTTCTCCGATCCATAATTTTGATACCTTCAAAACCATTTTCAAAATTACTCCAATTTAGACTTCAATACTCACTAGAATTTGGGTCAAACCACAACAAATCTCCACCTTGAACCAAATTCAAACACAAGGAAATCCAAGTCACAACTCAATCAATAAACACCACTCATCCTCCAAACAAGCCCCAATGGACTAAATCAATGACAAACACCCACTAAGTTCAAACTTAAAAATAGAAAGTGGTTTGTCATCATATCAGCGGGATTATCACTAGTATCAATCTTGCTCACTACAATATCACCAGGAGCAATCATACCACGCACAAAATGATACCTCACATCAATGTTCTTAGTCCTCTCATGAAACATCTGATCCTTAGTCAAGAAAATTGTACTCTGACTATCACAGAATAATGTAGACATCTGCAAATCTTCATTGATTTCACCTATCAATCCTCTCAACCATATAGCCTCCTTACATGCCTCTGTAATAGCCATGTATTCTGCTTTTGTTGTAGACAAAGTTACTGTATTTTGCAAAGTAGCTTTCCAGCTGATAGCACAGCCACCAAGGGTAAACATATACCCTGTAAATGATCTCCGCTTATTAAGATCTCCTGCATAATCTGAATCC
>CAIGRT010151829.1:0-17966 GCA_903798405.1 Fraxinus platypoda | reverse complement strand
GATAAGGTGTAGCAACCCGATGTTTGACCCCATATTTTGCAAATATTGACTCCAGAAGCCTGTTGCTGAAGTGTTTACCTACATCACTAATAATGGTTCTAGGGGTGCAAAATGCGAGAATATGTTTTTTTTTTCAAAAAATTGACAACCACTCGAGCATCATTAGTTGGTGCTGTTATTGCTTCTACCCATTTGATACATAGTCAACTGCCACCAAAACGTACTGATTGTCGTAAGAGGATGAGAATGCAGGGTATTTTAGATAGGGGCAAACATCGAAGAGTTTCACTTCTAGAATTGAATTCATAGGCATCTCAAGCCTTTTAAAGATAATCCCTGTACATTGGCATTGATCACCGTATTTTACATATTCGTTAGCATCTTAAATAGAGAGGGCCAATAAAATCTTAATTGTAGAACTTTCGCTGCTGTCTTCGAAGACCCAAAATACCTTGCATAAGCTGAAAAGTGATAACGCTCCAGAATCTGAGGGGTCTCCTCATTTGGCACACATCTTCCAATCATCTGATCAGCACCCTCCTTTGGTGATGTGTTAACTCAGGTAAAAGCACATTACACGCCAAGTAATTCACTATGTCTGCATACCATGGCCCACAGTCAACTGCAAAGATATACTCATATGGGAAAGAATCATTTATGCCGCCCTCATCCCTGTGTTCTGACTGCTCAAGCCTTGAAAGGTGGTCTGCTACCACATTTTCACTGTCTTTCTTGTCTCGAATGTCCAAGTCAAACTCTTGAAGAAGAAATATCCACCGAATCAGCCTAGGCTTCGTATCCTTCTTAGACAATAGATATTTCAAAGTTGCATGATCTGTGTAGACAATTACCTTCATCCGATGAGATATGATCTAAATTTATTAAAAGCAAACACAATGGATAGCAGCTCATTTTCTGTGGTTGCATAATTCAGATGTGCCTCTGTCAAAGTCTTGCTCTCCTAGTAGATGACATGGAGAACTTTATCCTTTCTTTGACCTAGAATTGCCCCTACTGCATAGTCTCTTGCGTCGTACATAAACTTAAATGGTAGTTCCCTGTCTGGTGCAGCTATAACCGGTGCTTTCCTTTTCAAGTAGGCTGCACAGTGATTTGGTGATTTCAGAGAAATCCTTGATAAACCTCATGTAGAAACCTGCATGGCCAAGGAAACTACGTACTCCATTAATTGAAGTTGGTGGATGTAGCTTTTTTATCATCTGAATCTTTGCTTTATCCACCTCGACACAAATTGCTGAAATCATGTGCCCCGGTACTATTCATTTTTGCACCATGAAGTGGCATTTCTCCCAATTTAACACCAAATTTGTTTTCTCACATCATCGCAAGACCATTCCCAAATTTGAGAGGCAACTTTGAAATGATGAACCAAACACCGAAAAGTCATCCATGAAGACTTAATGATTTTCTCCACCATATCTAAAAAGATTGTCATCATGCATCGTTGAAATATGGCAGGAGCACTACATAACCCAAATGGCATTTTTCTATATGCAAAGGTACCATATGGGCACATAAATGTAGTCTTATCATGATCCTCTGAAGCCCTTACAATCTAATTATATTCTGAGTACTCATCCAAGAAGCACTAATGTGAATGCCCCGCAAGTCTTTCCAACATCTGATCAATGAAAGGTAAGGAAAATTGATCTTTTCGAGTTGCATTATTTAACTTCCTGTAGTCTATGCACACTCTCCATCCCGAGACTGGCCTTGTCAGTATTAGCTCATTATTCTCATTCTTTACCACTGTAATCCCTCATTTCTTTGGCACAAAATGAATCGGACTAACCCACTTACTATCAGAGATTTGATATATGATGCATGCATCAAGGAACTTTAATACCTCTGTTCGCACGACGTCCTTCGTGGTGGGATTCAATCTGCGTTGACTTTCCACTGTTGGCTTATACTCTTCTTCCATTAAGATTTTGTGCAAGCATATTGACGGACTAATCCTTCTGATGTTTGCTATAGACCACCCAATAGTTTTATTTCCCGCAAAACACTTAGTAGTCTCTGCTCTTCCAACTCAGTCATCTCAATTGCAATTATCACAGGGAGTGTAGATGACTCTCCCAAGTAAGCATACTTCAGATGTAATGCTAGTTGCTTGAGCTCAAGATTTGGTGGTTTTTGAATAGAAGGTAGTGGTTTACTAGGTCATTCACCAAGTTCTTCAAAATGTCTTCTTCTGATGGGCGACGTAGACTCTACAATATAGGCAATCTGACTTATCTCTTCACCTGTTGATTTTTTACCTTGTGAGCGTACAAGAAGATTCTCTAAGTGGTCTTGAGGGTGCTCAAGAATGAAAGTCTCATCCACAACCAAATCTTCCATATTAATGCGCAGACAACTATCTGATTCAGTAGGGTACTTGATTGCGCTGAAGACATTGAATGTCACCTACTCATCATTTTATCATAGCATCAATTGTCCCTTCTGAACATCTATTAAGGCCCGACATGTTGCAAAGATTGGTCTTCCCAATATCAATGGCACGTCCTTGTCCTCCTCAACCATGTCCAAAATGATGAAATCTGTCGGGTAGATAAATTTATCTACCTTCACTAGTATATCTTCAATAATTCCTCTGGGAAATTTTACGGACCTGTCTGCCAGCTGCAAAAAAATCGATGTTGCCCCTGCCTCTCCTAATTTTAGTTTTCTGAAAATAGAGTAAGGCATAAGGTTAATGCTAGAACCTAAATCACAAAGACTCTTATCAAATGTCATGTCACCAATAGTATAAAGGATAGTAAAACTCCTTGGATCCTTTAGTTTAGGTGGCAGCTTATTTTATAGGATGGCACTGCATTCTTCGTTCAACATAACCGTCAACTCCTCCAGCTTCTTCTTGTTTGTAAGTATCTCCTTCATGAATTTTGCATAACTGGGCATTTGTTCAAGTGCATCCACAAATGGTATATTTATATGTAGCTTTTTGAATAATTTAAGGAATTTTGAAAATTACTTGTCCAACTTATGCTTCTGTAGCCTATGTGGAAATAGGAGTGGTTGAACGATTTCTTTGGCGGGAGGGGATATCTTAACCTTTGAATCCTCTGATACTTTCTCTTATTCTTTGTACTGCTCAGATTCCTTAAAGTGCTCCTCAACCGGGGTAGATACCTTCTTTTCTATAGCAATTGGTCTCTTCACATTTATCTCAAGTAACTATGCCCCATTTCGAGTATTTATAGCCTTACAGTGCTCATTTGGATTCGTTTCAGTGTCACTAGGCAATGCTCTTGGTAATCTATCTGAAAGTGCCTTTGATATCTGTCCCATCTAATTTTTCAATTTTTTTATGACATCGTCCTGAACTTGCAAGCTCTTATCCGTACGTTACATGTGTTGAGTAGATATTTCCGCCAACTTTGTCACAAGGTCTTTTAAAGAAGACTTCTTCTCATTCTGCTGAAAACATGGCGGTGCAGTTTGTTGTGGTACGATTTGGGCACCTGGTTATTGCTCCACTGAAAACCTGGGTGGTTTCTTCAGCCCGTGTAATAGGTGTTAGGATTTGGATTCTGTTGTTGCCTTTGAAAATTTGAAGTGTAGTTCACATCCTCCATTGTCTAAACAAAAGGAGATCCTACATTACAATCAACACTCTCGTGGTTCCCTCCACAATGTTTGCATTTCGGTCCTATTGTTTGGGATACATTCTCTGATCTACCTTATGTGCCAATGATGCCAACTATGCTGAAATTACTGTCAAAGAATCAACTTTGAATACCCAAATAGCTCTTTTTCCACTCGTCTTTTCAGTAGGCCAAAGTGCACTGGTGAATGCTGGATCCTCCATGATTTGGTAGACTTGATCCGCGGTTCTTTTTGTGATAGAACCATCGTATGCGGAGTCTACGTTAGCCATGCTTATTGGATTCAGACCAATGTAGATTTACTGCACCTGAAGTTATTTCTACAATTCGTGTTGTAAGCATTGGCGGAGTAGACCCTTGTATCGTTCCCAAGCATGTGAATAGTATTCTGAGTCTAGTTGTTGGAATGTGGTAATCTCGTCCCTCAACTTTGCAATCCTTTTCGGTGAAAAATATTTGCTAAGAAATTTCTGACTCAATTGGTTCCATATAGTGATGCTCTGAGGCGAACAAGTGTCTAACCACTCTCTGGTTGAGTCTCTCAATATGTATGGGAAAAGCCTTAGTCTAATTGCTTTACTGGACATCCCTGGATACTCGATAGTTGCACACATGTCCAAAAAGCTTGATATATGAGCTTTGGGACTCTCCGAAGCTCTCCCAAAGAATTGTAGCGCGTTTTGGAACATGTTGATCACATTAATCCTCAAGTGGAAATTTGCTTGACCAAACGCCGGACATACTATGCTAGATTGGCTTTCCACAACCGGTAGAACCATATACTCTCCCATTAGCCTTACATTTTCATTAGCTGCAGCCACATTCGGTTGTGCTACTTCTAGATTAGCCCTTATGACTATTTGATTCGGATTTCCATCTGTCATATCTTTCTCTTTCTGTTTTTGGTATGTTTACAACTATTGTCTTTTTCGAAAGCTGAATGTTTGTTCGATCTTCGGGTCAAATTGAGCAAGATCACCGATTCTCGAACTTCGCATACAAGGTCTAGAAAAAGTAAGCAGGAAACACTATAATTTTTTTTAATAAACTAAACTAAAAAAATAGTAAAATTCAGATTAAATCTAAAATTAACTAAACGTATCAAAAATAGTAGTCCCTAGCAGCGGCGCCAAAACTTGACCGTTTGAAAATTCGCAAGTGAACGAGATCGTGATCAAGTAATATAGTAGTGTGTAAAGTGTCAAATCCACGAGGACTACGTATTTTATCGAGTTAAAGTTAATAATACCCTTAATCGAATAACAATAATGACTTGTAATAAATCTATATCTAACTTATCACGTACTATAAATCAAAGTAAAAGTTTATCAAATTTCTGAGATGTATTGCTAAGATATAGAATCCCCATTGTTAATCTATTTTTAGCACAACAATTAAAATGACTCATTGTTATCATGCGAGTTGGGTGAATTTCCAAATTTATTTAAAAACTTCTCTCGATAGCAATTAAATATGATCCTATATGTGACATTTCTGTATCTTTATAAAAGATACCAACATATAAGAAAGCATTAAACGGGTTAGAACATCTAAAAACCATGTGAAGCATAGAGGTATATCTATATCCTGTATCGAACCTCACAATGCTTATTACTACAAGCTAACGATCCTATTGTCTCTAATAAAATTCATAAACAATTCAACTAATGACCAATTAATTGAAAAGCAATCTAAACCATAATAAACATCCAAACATTCAAACAAATTAACGTCAAAATAATTCATTAATATTAAAAATTTCAGAACAAGGGCTCGTATATATCTTAGCAATGTAAAAATCTAGTATAGCATAATATTGAAATTAAACAAATAAAAGTGGAATTACATCACCAAAAATTGACGAAACGTGATTGATTTTAATTGAAGCTGCCTTTTTTCCGTCTTTGTGTCTGCCGTCTTCTCTTTCTGTTTCTGTTTTCTGTGAGTATATATGTAAATCCGAAACAGCCGCCACTTGTAGCCTCTGTATGCGTATGGTGTATATATCTATTCCCTCTCCTACCAATGTATGCATGTATATATATTTATTTCCCAGCCAACTTTTTTCTTCCAGCCTCAACTTTTTTTCTGTATGCGTATGTGTTCCTCCCTCTTTATGTCCTGGCTGCCGTGTATATATTTGTATATATAAAACCTAATTTTTTTTTTAATCCAATCAAAAGTCTATCCAAGTTGAGGCCCAATTAGTTAATGTTTGCTTTCCAAATCCTCAATTCTTTCATGTAATTCAAGTTAGTCCTTGTACACTAGATTTTGACATTTTTCGTCACCTCTTGCTTCTTTCCTTCAATTCCATTTTCATTCATAGAATTTCACCTATTAAACATAAAATACAACAATTTAGAATATATTTTGTTAAAAGAACTATCAAATATCGTTATTTTAGGTCTCGAATAAGTGTATAAAATACACTTATCATAGGTTCAACTAATCATCCATGGATTTTAGATAGCTTGTTGTATCTTATCGAATATTTAATGAGTTAAATTCTTAAAATCTCTGTTTGGTTTGGATAAAATTTAGATTTTTAGTATATTTTTTTTATAAAAGTTAATGCAATGTGTGGTTAAAAATGTGTGTCCCAAAATGTATTGTTAAAACTAACTGTTGATTTTGAATGAAATTTTAATTCACTTTTTAAGTGGAATCTAGTAGAGACTATATTTATGTAAGATTAATAAGATAGCAGCACTAGGCTACGCATGAATAGCTAGGTCTTCTTGACCTAAATAAGATGTACGATTGGAAATGATGGACTTTTAATCTTCTTAGTGTGCTTGCTAGATAGAAGTTAAAATGACTAAGATGTCCTTTTTTGTGAAAGGTGTTCGATAACATCTCCCAAGCGTACGGAATCGTTGACAAGTAATACGTAGTGGGTTACAAATATCATCCTACGAGGAATAACATTCAATTTTAGTGCACTAGTCACTATCAAAACCGATCTATTGTTACACAAAAGAGATTTGTTTGTTGTTATTATCTTAATTAAACTACGAAAACAATAAAGATTGATTTTTCATCAAATAATGAAACGAATGTATGGGATTTCCAACTCCTCCTATTGACGTCTAGTTTCAATTCTCAATTTATGTTAATTAATGTTATTAACGTGTTTGTGAAGATCGATAACCCAATAATATTCAATATTCTTTCCCAAGATATATCAAACTTATGCTTAACACGACCCAGTCATATATCAAACTTATGCATCTAATTATAGGATTATCAACCGTGATCGCACACACTATAAATATTATTCCTAATATATATTGTTTGTGTGTTAAATATGCAATGTTCTACCTATTGTGATTTTTTCAACACTACAAATAAGCAACTTATATGTCCCAATCGTGGGCAAATATTAAAACAAACGTAATTAATGCATATGGAATCATAAACACAAGAATTAACTAAAAAACGATAACTTTTGAATAAAAAACTAAAAATTAATAGGTCTTGTCATCCATTCAATATATAAAAATATTTAGCTTAATATTGCCATATGAAACTTACATAAAATAATAAGAAAAGATATCACCCGAAACTAAAAAACTTGAGAAGAAAGTGAAACTTCAATTCTTCGCTTGAAACTCGACCCCAAACGATGAAATTCCGCTACTTGAATGTAAAAAAATTTCGTTTCTTGCTCTCTATTATAAAAATCGACCGCCCTTCATTCTGGACGAAATTTACAATTTATAGGATGTCAAAAGGATTGCTTCAAATAGTTACCAAAACGAAATAAGGAAAATTGAATTTTTTTTTCCCCGTTTTATTGTGAGGCACGCGCCTAGTACAAACTAGGGCGGGCGCCTGAAAGGCTGAGACAACCTTAGGAGAAGTTGCTTTGGTCTAGGACGCGTGCCTTAGTGCCATTTTTTGGGGTCAAGTTGCAAACTTGGCCCTGAACTTTCTCCAAGATCTTTTTTTTTTTCGTCCTTCTTTAATTCTTTCCAATCCTTTTGCGTTTTCTCTTGTTCAATTGAGTTCTTGCATTTTCGAATCTTCATTTTTCGTTTCAAGCCTACTTTTGATTATTTGCATTTTAATCCCGAAATCCTATTTTTGCTTCAATTAAGCCCTTTTTTTTGCTCATTTTCTTCAATTTCATCGTGTTCATCGATGTAAATCTAAAACACATAATAAACAGCGAATTAAGCCGTATTCCAAACCAAATATCAACAAATATCCATGTTTTAACATCCTAAATAAGTTTATACACTTATCAAACCCCCAAATTTGAACATTTGTTTGTCCTCAAACAAAACTGAGGCCTAATCAACAATTGGTGAGATAACCGTCGTGTCTCGGAATTGGAATTTTTGTGTTAATACAACGATTAGCTTCAATATCATGCAATTCAAATCAATCTCTACATGTTCCATGCAAAACTCGTCATGTGTGTGTGTACTCATGCCTACATATCAAGCTTATGATTGATTCAAATCTCAACCCTCAATAGTCTAATATTTCCTTCCTTCACACGCCCTCCTAAACTTATATTTTTCACTCTTTTTTCTCGAAGTGTGCTTCTACGTTGATGTTTAGTTGATTTCTAATCTTTGCCCTCTCTAATTCGGATAGGTTTTACCGGTAAAAGTTAACACTTCAACGGATAATGATTTTCCTATATTTTGATTTCTTTGGCCTTCAAGAATTAACTAAGCTAATAATCCCTAGTCAAAAGTTAAATTCTCTAAAATTGGCATTTGGGACATAATGTTAGCATTAGATGCGTTTTTTGTTTCATATACTTGCTTTTTTGCTTCTTTTTTTATCTTCCATTTCATGTGATGACTTATCTCCCTTAAGCGACTAAGTGACCCTCTAAATTAAAATTTTCGCCTAATTTCATCATTTTGGTTTTAGATAATCCGCACAATAATTTCACGCATGGAATCTCTATTCATCTCAATATTCTTTGTACTAGTTCAATCATCTCCACAATATCCTATAGATGGTGTAAGGAATTATATATAATCTTGATTTTTTTCTTTCAGGATTTAATAAACTATGTTCAACTTTTCTCACAATATGAATCAATCCATTAACTCGAAATGCAAAACATAAGTGTAGTGCGCAATAAAGATCAAATTTTACATCAACAAGTATCAATCAACTCAACATGTAATATCTCCGCAATTTTTAGACTAATACATAATTCCAATATATACATCATTGCTAGCAAGATCATCCAACCCAATCAAACATAGTAAAGGAAAAAAAGGACTAAAAGAAAATTTTAGTTAACACACGAAAATCACGCAAATCTAGTAAACTATATACAACAATCGATGATCATATAACGCAATCAGCCACCCCCAAACTGAACATATGCATTGCCCTCAATGTACAAAAATATAACAATGAAATGCAAAAAGAAAGACAAAGATGGAAAGTAGATACTCCCTTGATTAATCTGATGGTGGCTGTAGTGGAAATGGTATGTAAGCCCCGAAAGATGAAAGAGGATATGGAGACAAGTGTGCGAGAATCTCTCTTAACAGAATGACTGTTGGCCTATCTCAGCCTAGATGCCGCTCATCATAGCATAGCTCTCATCAATCCGACCCTACATGCCTCTCATCATGTCATAGGATCGATCAACATGGATATTAAGCTCATCAATCCTTTCGACATATCAATCCATATACCAAGTCGACCCTTCTGCTCGCACGAAAGCATCCTCTCGTACCAACATCATATGGTCTGTATAGTAGTGGTACGGGTCTCTATGTGACCATCTCAAATCTAAGGACACAAGCATTTGTTCTATTTGTAACGTGCCCTAGATGATCTCAGTTGATCCTGCAAGTAACTGCCACAGAAGTGGGTGTCGACGATATGGTCAGGTTGTGGAGGCTGAGGTCATATGCCCCTCTGCTGCTGTTAATGTTGGCGCTGGCTGCTCGCAATGATATTTCGCCAAGAATTTTCTATGGTCGTTCGGTTGATAGCAACACTGGGTGGGGCTGACTATTTTGTGGGAATGAGCTGTACTCTCGAGGATAAGCATATTCTACAGATAAAGATTGGAAAAATCATCTTCTAACGTATTTGTAGTGCAGAACCAAACTCAACAATCTAATTGTATATGAATGTCCCCAAATCAATCTTGAGACTCGTGCCAAGTGAAAGAGAAGCCCTGCTTTAGCAAAGTTGAAAACAGACATATGGGATGTGGGCTCAATATATGGCAGATGAATTTCATCAGCACTGTCAAAGAATGAGTCGACTTATTATATTCAAACTCCCATCCTACTTTCCAGGGCCATATTTTGTTCCAGAGGTATTGGGATGATGTTGTCCCAAGTCAGACCATAATACTCATCAATCATCTCGAGAGTAAACATTACCTACTTGTCCCTAATCTATGTGTAGTGCTTATGTTCTGTTTCCTGATCGTCGATCTGGTGGTTAAAGTTCGTATAAAACTCTTGAACCAAAGTTGGATATATCGAATGTGGCTTCTCTATCACTCATGCCCACCGTGCTCGACCGATAAGAGTAGATATGTCATACCCCTCGAAGTCTCCCAGAACAACTTGTCTCTCTGCCCACATTTTCCTCTTTTGTAATGCCCGATCAAAGAGCCTATTGTGATCTGCACTATGGAAATGCTTCATGCTGTTGTCGTCAACATGTGTACGTACTGTGGTGCCAATGTGCCACCTTTTCTTTTCCTTAGGATATAAATGCCTTGCGTTGTCATTTTGGTGGCATCCAGTTAAAAAGTGGAAGAAATCAGTCGTCCAAATGTGAAATAAAAGTAAGCTACATGATATAACTAGACTGCACAGGACAAAGAGAATTAGAGACCGAATGCGTGGAATGCAAAGGTCAAACGTGGAGGATGCGGGCATTACACAAGAGGAACATAATGCGGGGTTGAAGCCGCAAAAGGAAGTCGTATGTTGGGAAGGTAGGCTGAAGCGTGCGTCTTTCCCAATTTTGTGCACAATGTGTTGCAAGTATGAATGCAACTATGTGTGAGTGCTGATCTAAGAAACAAGAGTGTGTTGGATTAGTTTGGTGCAATAATGTAAACAAACATTTTATCAAACACTTGGTAGGCATGACTAGAAAACAAAATCCAAGAGTAACCATTAAATGTGTGAAATCCCCAAACATCACAAAAGCAACACGAAAAGCAACCACTACCCAAGCCCATCATCCACTTACTACATGATTCATATCACATTCCTAATAAACTTCAAGAAAAATGACAAAAGAAACTAACTAGAGGTATAGCCAACTTACCTTTGTTTTATTGAAAATTAGTAAATAGAAATGATAAAAGATTGTAGATTGATGTAGGAAGGCACCCAATCTTGAAGACTCAATCGGAATTTGAAGGGATTTCGTGGGCTAGGCAGTGAAATGTGGATTTGGGTTGTATTGGTATTGGGGGGCATGTGAAGAGGGAAAGAATGGAAATTTTAATCCAGGTTGACGAGTTTTCGAACTCCAAACCCGGGTGTAAAGCGCGTGCCTAGTGATGGATAAGGCACGAACCTCACCTAAAGCGATCCAATTTTGTAAGCAGGGGGCATTGCAAGCCAGGGCACCCGTCCTGTTTTACCAGTAGTGGATCTCGTGCTCCAATTTTTTTCGATTCGACCCTTCTCGTCTCCACGAAACTTCATTTTTTTCATGCCAACATTGTTTTCAAAGATGTAAAGTGTATGTCGACCCGGGAAAATTTCTGAAACTCATTTCCAACCTTGAAACTCTCGCTTATGCTCAAGGTTAGCTTGAAACCCACTTTTTTACCCTCTAACCCCAATTGTTTTACTACAACCACTCCAATGTGCTATAAACACCTCCAAACGATGTTTGAAGGACATGAAAGTTGTATGAAACACAAAAGTTTCATGAGATTCAAAATTTTCGACTAGCATACTTTTGACCATTTGATGCTCTAAATATCTCGATTTTACCTCGAAACATGTGATTTTCACTCCAACTCATCCAGACTTCAACTTTCCCGAAAAGAGCTTGAGGTGTGAATTGAACATCAACACATCTCTTGGTCTTTTCCTTGTAAATCTTTGCATTTTCATATGAATCCAACCAAACTCATCGAGCTCATAAAGTTGAAGGACCCACTTTTCTCCTACTGTCTGTATAATGAAATTGAGCAAGTGTGTTGCCTAATATGCAGTATGCTCTATAGCTCAACTGGAAAATGACAAGCCTTTCCAACTACCAACCTATATAGAGACATGCGAATCAGAGTCTTAAATGCTGTTCTATATGCGCAAAGTGCATCATCTCGTTTCTTTGCCCAATCTTTACGTGATGCATTGACCGTATCCTCGAGAATCTTCTTTAACTCCCTGTTGGAGATTTCCACCTGCCCATTAGTTTGAGGATGATATGGAGTCGAGACAAGGTGTTTCACTCCATACTTAGCCAACAACGAAACAAATAAGCGGTGGTAAAAATGCTTCCCACCATCACTAATAATGTTCTTCTTAACAAACTGAGTCACTTCCCGATCGTCATTAGTTAGTAAAGCTACAGCCTCAACCCACTGGACACATAATCCACTGCCACCAATATGTATTGTTGATCGTAGGAAAAATGGAACGGTCCCATGAAGTCAATGCCCTAAACGTCGAAAATCTCAACATCTAAAATGTTGTTTAGCGACATCTCATTCTTCCTTGAGATGTTTTTGATCCTTTGGCATTTATCACAATTTTTACCATATAATGTGCATCCTTGAACAGAGTAGGCCAATGAAATCCTGATTGTGATTCAAGGCGAGATAAATGATCTACAACAACATTCTCACTCCTCTTTTTATCTTTAATCTCCAAGTCAAACTCTTGCAATAAAAGTATCCATCGAATAAGTCTCGACTTCGCATCCTTCTTGCTTATCAGATACTTCAAGGCCGAATGATCCATGTAGACAACCACCTTTGACACAATAAAGTATAACTTGAATTTGTCAAAGGCGAACACTACCGCTAAAAGCTCTTTCTCTGTAGTAGTATAATTCATCTGAGCCTCATCAAAAGTCTTACTGGCTTAGTGAATGACATATGAAATCTTCTCCTTACGTAGACTCAAAACTACCCCCACTGCATGGTCATTGGCATCACACATAAGTTCAAACGGATAATCCCAATTTGGAGAAGCCAAAATTGGAGCAGAAACCAACTTTTTTTAAAGTGTTGAAAACAGTCAAACATTTATCAGAAAAGTGAAATGGTGTCCCTTTTTTCCAATAAATTGCACAATGGTTTCGAGATTTTGGAGAAATCCTTGATGAAGCGGTAGAACTTGGTATGACCTAAGAAACTTCTGACTTCCTTTACTATTATTGACGGTAGTAGTTTCTCAATGACCTGAATTTTAGCTTTATCCACCTCGGTACCCCTTGCTGATATCAAATGCTCGTCCCTTCTTGACCATGAAATGACATTTTTCCCAATTTAGTACAAGGTTAGTGTCCTCACGCTGCTGCAACACTTTTCCCAAATGTTTAAGGCAGTCCTTAAATGACTTTTCAAAGATCAAGAAATCATTCATAAACACCTCAATGATATTCTCTACTATGTCCAAGAAAATAGACATCATTCAGGATTGAGAAGTAGCTAGGCATTGCATAAGCCGAAAAGCATCCTCCTATAAGCAAAAGTGCCATAGGGGCACGTGAAGGTAGTATTCTCCTGATCATCTGGCATTATAGGAATTTGGTTGTACTACAAATAACTATCTAGAAAGTAGTAGTAAACATGTCCCAGCAAACCTCTCTAACATATGATCAATGAAAGGAATGTGAAAGTAATCATTTCATATAGCGTTGTTAAGTTTGCGATAATCAATTCAAGCTCTCCAACCTGTAACTGTGCATGTTGCAATGAGTTCATTATTTTCATTTCAAACCACTGTGATTCCCCCTTTTTCGTCACGACTTGTACTGGACTAACCCAATGGCTGTCTCATATGGAGTATATGATCCTTGCATATAAAAGCTTTAATACCTATTTTCTTACCACCTCCTACATAGTCGGATTTAATCGGCGCTGATGTTCAACCGAAGCTTTATAATCCTCTTCCATCAGTATTATGTGCATGTAAAGAGAAAGCTTGATCCCTTTGATATCCGAGATAGCCCATCATATTGTTGTTTTGTGATCCCGAAGCATTCTCAATAATTGATCTTCCTTTGATTTTGTAATTCTAGATAATTACCGGAAGTGAATTCTTCTTCCCTAAATATGCATATCGAAGGTGAGTGGACAGTTGTTTGAGTTCAAGAGTTGGAGCATGCTATATAGATCGTAAAGGTTTTGTGGGACCTCTACTGATCTCCAAACGTGGTTGCTTGAAGAATGGTGGTATGGTTGCCAAATAACGTACACATTCTTCTTCTTCTTCCTTCTTTTCTGATGACTGATCTTGAGAATGCACCAAACAAGTCTCAAGAGGCTCCTGAAGGTGTTCAAGTCGGAATGTCTATGTCACTGTTTTCTTGATTATATCAATTTACATACAGAAATCCAGTTCTTTTTGAAATCTAAAAGCTCTGAACACATTGCTTGTGAGTTCTTCATCATCTAACCTCAATATCAATTGACCCTTTGGCACATCTATTGGAGAGCCCTTCCCATAGCAAAAAATGGATGGCCCAAAATGAGATGGACGTCCCTATCTTCCTCCATATCCAGGATAATGAAGTATGCTGGGAAGATAAACTTGTTGACCTTCACGTAAATGTCACAAATGCCTCGAGTGTACTTGATCGACCTTTCAGCCAACTGTAGTGAAGCTGCAGTAGTTTTTGCGTTCCCAAAACCTAGTTTATTGAAAATAGATAAATGCATTAAATTAATGTTAGCTCCTAAATCACATAATGCTTTATCTATATATACGTTACTAATGTTAAAAGGAATAGTAAAACTCCCTGGATCTTTTGACTTCGATGGTAACTTATGTTGGTGAATTGTGATACACTCCTTAGTAAGCATGATCGTCTCATTATCCTCTAGCTTCCTCTTGTTTGATAGAATGTCTTTCATGAACTTGGTGTAGCTGGGCATCTGAGCTAAAGTTTCAGTGAACGGTATGTTAATGTGCTCTTCTTGAATATATCCAAAAATTTCTGAAATTGCTTATCGAGTTTATGTTTTTGTAGTCTCTATTGGAACGGGATCGGAGGTACATATGCTTTGATAGAAGTGGTTGCCTTCACCTGTGGACTATCTGATGACTCAACTTGATTTTCCTATGTGGTTTTATCTAACTCATTCACTTGCTCCTTACCCTAGGTAGGTATCTTTTCTATGACAGTTGTTGGCCGCTTTACATGTAGTTCTGGTAACTGAACTCCACTATGTGTAGTGATTGCTTCGACCTACTCCTTAGGATTTATCTCAATATTGCTAGGTAAAGTCCCTTGAGTTCTGCCTGATAGTGCGGTCGCTATCTGTCCTACCAGTTGTTCCAAATTCTTGATCGAGGCTTGTTGATTCTTAAAGTTTGTCTTAGTCTCTATGATGTACAAAGATAGCAAATCTTCCAATGACGACTTTCTCTCTTGTTGCTGTTGGAATCCTAGTGGTATGTTCTGAATGTTTTCTCCTTGTCTCTGTCCTTGTACCTAATTGTTAGACCAAGAAAAGTTTAGACGGTTCCTCCACCCCAGATTATAAGTGTTGGAGTAGTGAGTTTTTTGCTATCTCGAAAAGTTCTGAGTGTAGGTAATTTCTTCAGACCGAGTAACATGTGTAGACGCCAATGGGCAGCGTGTAGTAGTGTGATTTAATCCACAACCTTTGCAAATAAGTGGCGATTGGTATACTATATTAACTGATTGAGATAGATTATCCATTTTCATTATATGAACTTCCATTTGTGCAGTTAATGTTGTCACTGCATCCATGTTGTGCACCCCTACTGTTTTCCTTAGACCTTCCCTGTTGGTTGGCCACATCGACTGATTTTCTGCTATCTTTTCATAAAATTCATTGGCCTCATCGACGTCAAATTTCATCATTGATCCTCTCACTGAAGCATCTATCATATTTCTGAACTCTTGGTGTAGTCCATAGTAGAAGAGATATTACTGAGCTTGCTTAGGAATATCAAGGATAGGGTATTTCCTAACAAATTCTTGAACCTCTCCCATACTTCAGAATATCTCTCGAAATCTTTCTGCTTGAAAGTGTGGATTTCATTCCTGATTTGGTGAACTCGAGAAGGTAGAAAAAACTTCATGGTGAATTTTTGAACCATATCATTCCATGATTTGTATCTTCTTGGAGGTAAACAGATTAACCATTCTCTTGTGACATCTTTCAAAGTATGGTGGAATAATTGCATTCGAAATGCATTTGCTAACATCCCTTCGTGTTTGGTAACTTTACACAACATAAGAAAATCTGAGACATGTTCATGAGGATTCTCCATGGCTTTCCTGAAAAACCTGATGTCTTGATGATTTTGAAAAATATTTATGACATTCGGTCTGAGGTGGAAGTTAGGCTGTCCAAATGGAGGATATACTATGGTTGGTTGCACCGGTGCAAGAATTGAATTTACATAATCCTCAACTAAAAAAGGAGCTTCATTTTGGACAGCTCTCTGTTGATCTAGCGTGGTAGTTGATCCTGAACCTGAACTTGATTATGTGGTTGATTCTGATTATCAGCCATTCTCCTTGCTTAACATTGTTCTCTTCTGCGATTTCTGAATGTTCTTTAGATTGCGTGATCTATTGAAGATAGATCAATCTTGTCAGGAGCTTGCATAAACCAATCTCCCCTGGAAAAAAAAGTTGAAACGAGAGAGATTAAGAGTGCAATAATACCCTAAATAAATATAAAAATAAAAATATCGAATCTAAAATATCTAATAACTAAAATAAACATGGCTATTCCTTGCCAACGACATCAAAAACTTGTTTGGTAAAATTTTGCAAGCGTATGGGATCGTTGACAAGTAATACATAGTGAGTTACGAATATCGTCCCACGAGTAATAACGTTCAATTTTAGTGTACTAGGTACTATCAAATCCGATCTATTGTAACACAAAAGAGATTTGTTTGCTTTTGTTATCTTAATTAAACTACGAAACCAATAAAAAATGATTTTTTATCAAATAACAAAACGATTGTATTGGATTTTCGACTCCACATATTGACGTCTAGTTTCAATTCTCAATTTATGTTAATTAATGTGATTAAGGTGTTTGTGACGATTGATAATCCGATAATATTCAATATTCTTTTCCAAACTATATCTCAAACATATGTTTAATGCGACTTGATCATATTCTTAATCCGAATTCATATGGAAGACATGCATTTAATCATAGGATTATCACACACAATCGCATACACCATAAATATTATTCCTAATATCTATTATCCATGTGTTAAATATGCAATGTTCTACCTATTTTGAGTTTTGAAACACTATAAATAAGCAACTTATACGTCCCAATGTTGAGCAAACATTAAAACAAACATAATTAATGCATATGAAATCTTAAACACGAGAATTAACTGAAAAACGATAAGTCTTGAATTGAAAACTAAAAATCAATAGGTCTTGTCATCCATCCAATACATAAAAATATCTAACCTAACATTGCCATATGAAAATTACATAAAAGAATAAGAAAAGACACCACCTGAGACTAAGAAATTTGAGAAGAAAGTGAAACTTCAATTCTTCGCTTGAAACTCAACCTCAAATGATGCAATTCCGCTACTTAAATGCAAAAATCTCTCGTTTCTTGCTCTCTATGATAAAAATTGACCTCCCCTCATTCTGGACGAAATTTACAATTTATAGAATGTCAAAAAATTGCCTTGATTTGTTGCCAAAATAAAATAAGGAAAATTAGATTTTTTCCCGATTTATAGTGAGGTGCGAGTGTGCCTGAAAGGGTAAGGCAGCTTCTCCTGAGGCTGCTTTGTCTGGGGCACGCACCTCACCTGCAGGTGGGGGCGAGCACATTAATGCCCTTCAAACTTGGCCACTGAACTTTCTCCAAGATTTTTTTCGGTCCTTCAATTCTTTACAATCCTTTTGCTTTTTTCTTATTCGATTGAGTTCTTGCATTTTCGAATCTTCATTCATCGTTCCGAGCCTAGTTTTAATTATTTGCATTTTAATCCCCCAAATCCTACTTTTGCTTCAATTAAGCCCTTTTCTTGCTCTTTTTCTCCAATTCCATCGTATTCATCTATGTAAACCTAAAACACACAATGAACAACAAATTATGTAGAAGTGTCAATCCGGGTGGTCCGGGTCGGGTCGGCCGGCCAACATGTGAGCCCGGTAACG
>CAIGRT010151823.1:0-18076 GCA_903798405.1 Fraxinus platypoda | reverse complement strand
AATAAATGAATTGCTAATAGTGAATTAGTGATGCTGTTGTCAATCTTGATCATGAATTGCTTGTCATCTGGTTCATATGGATCAAACAGGATTGATTGATTTGTTTTCTGATGTTGTTGGGGTGTGTTGGTTAGCCAGCTCTGGCAACTTAAGAGTATCATTAATTTACATCTGAATGTGTAGTTGCTGGCTATTTTGATACTTTCCCAGGATGATTTGAACATTTACTTTTGGAGGACATTATCTAAATCTTGTATTTATTATGTGTTCAGCTAAGCATTGCATAATTAGTGACCTTAGATCTTCATACTCCTCTGTAACTAACATTCTTGCTGTACTTCTTTAATTCAAATGCCAAGTAGGTGTGATGAAGTGTACACATGCCCATTTCATCGAGAAACATTAGTTGATGAAACCTATAATAACTTAATAGTCTTGCGTATTTAAATTGACTAAAAACTCAACGACGTTCGGCGTCGAAGAAAAAATGCCCGCACTGAATATTAATCCTGGCTCCGCCCCTGATTGCCATATACCTTTGCTGCACCATCAGAACTTGGGATGATGTACCAGCCAACGTCATAGACACCCTTCTGGTTTTTAATCTATCAACTGTCTTTTCTGTGGCTATAGAACATTTATCAACATAAGTAAGATTTCGGGGATTAAATATAAACTAATTAGGAAGTGTACTGTGCATATAGTTTTGTGCATACATCACTTACCTATTGTTGCAGGAATAGTCGTCATCAAAATGTCTAAGGTACCAAATTCATAGTGACCCACCTGCGAAGAAAAAGTATGGAAAATAGCCTTAATGAACATAAAAATTTGCCTAATTGGCTCTAAAAAGAAAAATGATAAACTCATCTTAAAGAACCACTTGAAGAACAACAAGCACATTCTTGGGTACTTAATAAAATTAATTTTTATTAGCTTGCTTCAGGGTTTTTTTTTTTTGGTCTAGATCGTCTGTTAACCGATGTAACAAACGTTTGTTAAGTCTGTTCAAGAATAATTACACCGTTTTCATTGTAAACTTTATTTACTTTGAATCACATTCTCTCTCTCATTCTGACATTGTCTGTTCGAGAATAATTACACCAAATTGAGTTCGTTGGAATTTCTGCAAATTGTTGTAACTTTGGAAGGGAGACCTATATCATATTGGGTTCAGTCATAAGCCCACGCGCGCTCGTCACGCCGTCCGGTTGACACAACTTGATTCGACATGGCAAGAGAACATGTTCGGGTGCCGGTGGATCCTTATACTATATTATCTTTTTGGACGAAATTTATTTAATTTTGAGGCCAAATTGTAATTAATCAAATTCTTGAATTATTTTTTATTAACTTACTTCCGGGTAATTTTTTTTTTGGTTTGGGCCTTGTGTTAACCGATGTAACAGACGTCTGTTAAGTCTAATCGAGAATAATTACACCATTTTCATTGTAAACTTTCTTTACTTTGAATCTCTCTCTCTCTCTCTCTCTCTCTCTCTCTCTCATATTGTATGTTCGAGAATAATTACACCAAATTGAGTTCGTTGGAACTTCTATAGATTATTGTGCTGCTTCTGTAGGAGATGAAATTCATTCTATTCTGGGAAATGATTGCTAAATACCTTTAGCACCTGTGAAAACAATAAATTCGTTTTAAGGAAACATAGTGAAGTTGGTGGACTCGAATTAACTTTCTGATCATATTGTTATGTTGTGCAAATTATATTATGGTAATTCTGTCAGTTTGTATATTCAGACTGTTCGAAGGAGGAATTTAAACGCCAGAAACAACAATCTTAAAACGAATTTTATTTTATTTTGGTTTATTTTGTTTCTACTCCTTCTTATAGTTTATCTTCTGATTGTGTTTCAGAAATGGAAACTTCCGGTACTACACTTCCCAATATGACCGGAGAAAAATCAGAGAAATTTAACGGGTCAGATTTTAAGCGTGGGCAACAGAAAAATCTCTTTTATTTGACAACATTAAGTTTGGAAAAAATTCTTAAAGAAGATGCACATTTATACACCGAGGAAGAAAGGTTGGCTGCGGTTGATGCATGGACGCATTCGAAATTTCTATACAACAATTATGTACTCAACATACTGGACAACACATTATATAATGTATACTGCAATGAGAATTCTGCGAAAGAATTTAGGAATCTTTGGACACCAAGTACAGAACCGAAGATTCCGGCACAAAGAAATTCATCGTCGGTCATTTTTTAGATTACAAAATGATTGACAACAAGACTGTCATATCCCAAGTACAAGAACTTCAAATCATACTCAGTGATATCCATGACGAAGGAATGAAACTAAACGAATCATTTCAGGTTGCTCCACTGATCGAGAAGTTGTTGCCTTCCATCGCATGATATCCATGCGATGGAATCAAAGGCCAACATTGTGGAATGAGATTTCAAGAATAGCAAAAAGAGGAAGCACAACGGCGAAAGGTGTTTTTCAAAGAACCCTAAAAAGTTCAAAGGCAACTGTTACAATTACTGCAAGCCAGGACATCGATCCAAGGACTTTCGAAAGCCAAAGAATGTTAAGGGAAAAACTCCTCAGACCAATATAACAGGACACGACAACCTTTCTGATAAAGTGCAAGACAAATCTTTCTGCAGTCGTTTTCGAATGCAACTTAGTTGGGAACACTAAGGAATGATGGGTGGATACTGGAGCTACTCGTCACATATGATCAAAATGCTGGATGTTCTCTATCTACAAAGCGATGGATCATGATGAACAACTCAACATGGGAAACTCTTCATCTTCCAACGTTGAAGGATGGGGAAAAATAGTGATGAAAATGACAAGTGAAAATGAGCTCACTTTGAATGAAGTTTTTCATGTATCTGATACTCGAAAGAATTTGGTATATGTTTCCCTGTTAAGCAAGAATAGATTTAAGTTAATATTTTTTTGGGACAAATTTTTACTTACAAAGAATGATATGTTTGTACGAAAGGGATACCTGAATGAGAGGCTATTTAAGTTGAATGTAATGACTGTTGTACCTCTTATTATGAATAAAATTACATTTTCTTACTTGCTTGAGTCGTTTAAGATTTAGCATGAACGATTATGACATATAAATTATAATATTTTGCGTAAACTAATCAAATTGGATTTATTACCAAAGTGCGATTTAGATTCTAATCACAAATGTGACATATGTGTAGAAGCCAAAATGATTCGTTTACCCTTTCGTTCCTTTGAAAGAAGTATTAAACCCCTAGATTATTCACACCGACATATGTGATTTAAAGTTTGTTCAAACTAGAGGCGGTAAAAAGTACTTTCCACTTTTATCGATGATTGCACTCGATATTGCTATGTGTATTTACTCAAAAGCAAAGACGAAGCAATTGAAGTGTTTAAACACTATAAGTTAGTGGTTGAGAATCAACTTAACAAAAAGATTAAGCCAATAAGAAGTGATAGAGACGGTAAATATAATTCTCCATTTGAACAATTATGTTCCAATTCTGTTCGGAACATAGAACTATTCATCAAACTACCGCTCCTTATTCTCCTTAATCAAATGGTTTTGCTGAACGCAAGAATCGAACATTGAAGGAGATGATGAATGCTATGTTGATAAGTTATGGATTAACGTAGAACTAGTGGAGGGAAGATTTGCTTTCTGTCAATTATATTCTCAACAAAT
This sequence comes from Fraxinus platypoda, assembly GCA_903798405.1. Classification (NCBI taxonomy): domain Eukaryota; kingdom Viridiplantae; phylum Streptophyta; class Magnoliopsida; order Lamiales; family Oleaceae; genus Fraxinus; species Fraxinus platypoda. The sequence goes on along the minus strand of CAIGRT010151823.1, from coordinate 14,391 downwards.
TATCACATTGAAAAACGCATAAGATAATTCATAAATTATGGAAAGGTCACAAACCTTAACTATAAATTTTTAAAGGTATCGAGATGTTTGGCTAAGGTAGCTGTTCCTAAGCCTAAAAAGGTTAAGATATGACCTAAAACCATTGATTGTGTATTCATTGGTTATGTCTACCATATAATGGGTACAAATTTATTGTACTAAGTCTGAAATACCCGATGTGCATGTTAATATGATTATTGAATCAAGGGATGCTACATTTTTTCGAAAATATTTTTCCTTATAACATGCAAAGTGAATCAAATTCACTGAAGAGACCTCATGAAGATGAAGAGGTTGTAGATCAAGAATCTATAAATGAAGAAGAATCTAGACGCAGTAAAAGGGTTAGGACAACAACTTCCTTTAGGCCTGATTTTCTAACATATTTGTTAGAAAATTAACCTCAATTGACAAATATAAAGCTAGATTTGTCGCTAAAGGCTACAAGCAAAAAGAAGGTCTCGATTATTTCGATACATATTCACCTATAACAAGAATTATTTCCATACATATGCTTATTGCGATAGCAACATTGAATGGTTTAGATATCCATCAAATGGATGTTAAAAAGGTTTTTTGAACGGTGAATTAGATGAAAAAATTTATATGGAGCTACCTAAACGATTTGTAGCATCGGGACAAGAAAAGAAAGTGTTATAGATTAAAGCAGGCTACTAAGAAATGACATGAAAAATTTGACACGGTAATGATTTCAAAATGTGTGTATGTCAGAGCACTTGAAATGAATATGTCATGGTATGTTTATACGTAGATGAAATGCTGATTATGGGTAACAATGATACCATAATTCAAACTACTAAAAGGATGTTAACAAGTAAGTTCGAAATGATGGACTTAGAGGTTGCCGATGTTATATTAGGAATTAAAATTTCTAAAACATCCGATGGTCTCATATTATCTCAATTACATTACATTGAGAAAATTCTTGATAAGTTCAAGAAATATAATATCATTCCTATGAAAACACCAATAGATGTCAGTATGCATCTCACTTCTAACACTGGTGATAGTAAGTCTCAATTGGAATGGTCGTATACTATTGGCAGTTTAATGTATATCATGAATTGCACTTGACCTGATATTGCTTATTGTATTAATAGGCTAAGTCGATATAGGAATAATTAGAGCACTGAGCACTGGAGGGCAATTGTTAGAGTTTTAGAATATTTAAAACATACCGAAAACTTCGGATTGCACTATTCGAGATATCCAGCAGTACTTGAAGGGTACTGCGATACAAATTTGATATTAGATACTGAAGACACCAAGTTGACATGTCTTTACACTTGGAGGTGCTACAGTATCATGAAAATCTTCAAAACAAACATGTATAACTAGATGAACGATGGAATCTGAATTCATTGCGTTAGATAAAGTTGGAGAATAAGTTGAACGACTATGAAACTTTATAGCAGATATTCCATGTTGGATAAAACATGTGTCTGCTATATGTATCTATTGCGATAGTCAATCGACAATTGGAAAGGCATAGAATGTTATATGTCATATAAACAATATCGTTGGACAATTGCTCTCTACTGGTATCATCTCTATAGATTATGTGAAATCAAAAGAGATTATTGCAGATTCACTAACTAAAGGTTTGACGAGAGAGCACGTTGAAAGTTCATTGAAGGTGATGAGGTTAAAATCGATAAAATAATCAAAAGTTTCCATAGTGGCAATCAAACCTAGTTAATTGGAGATTCCAAGATTTAAGTTCAATGGGACAATCGAACTGTGAAAACTCAATACGCACTGGGGTGATTTTTTACTCCTGCCCTCCTATGATGAGCCAGTACCTAACGCCGCAAAATAGGTTAAGTTATGATTTTAATGATTTATATATATTGATTCGTTTAAGTGGAGTATAGCAGAATACTCTTTACGAAGATCACCTTTGTGGGTGAGAAAGGGCCACCTATGTGAAGATAAATTCTCTAAAAAAAGACTCATGAACCAGGAGGTTTCCAAAGCCAAAATGTACACAAACGTGATAACCAATTGTGTTCAAAGGGAACTATGTGACTTTTTTTACATGAATGGCTGACTGTTCAAAGCATCTTGCTACTAATTGACCAAGTAAATCCGATATACACAAACGTGAGAACCAATTGTGTTAGAAGGAAATTGTGTGACTTCTATTGTCTAGGTGTACACAAACGGCTGACTGTTGAAAGCATCTTGCTACTGATTGGCTAAGTATATCCGAGAGATTTTACTAGGGAAAGTTCAAAGTCTTTGGCTACTTATTCCGATCGATTTTCTTTATTTATACGTCGAAAAACATATTAGATGTTGTTGTTTGGAAAATGCCAACATATTTCATTCACGTGGAGGATTGTTGAAAATTGTTTATTAATTAGTGAAATGGGTAAAATTTGAGCCCCAATTTTAGTGGGACCCGTACTTCGATTTTAATGGGACCAAGCATATTCATATTCTACTTCGCGAGATGATTAATGTGATATATTTATTTATCGAAAGCCATTTATAATTGAATAAAATATTTGATGTCAAAATAACCCACTTGAAACTATAAACTAGTGAATAATTTGATTTATTGAAAATTGTCAAACGCTTATCCCACATAGGAAAGCTTTGAAACTTTGTTGTTGTTTATATAGTGAAAATTTGGAAATTGGATTTGGGCCCCAGGAGTACCAATAGTCTTTGGAAGGGGAAGACATATATCCTATTGGGTCCGGTTCTAAGTTTACACGTGTGCGCCGCTGCCATCGGCCAGCTTCGCTGGCACAAACATGTGCTCGTGTCTGAGTTCGGTCCAGTTCGTATTCGGATGTGGGTGCGGGTGGAATCTTGTACTATATTATCTTTTTGAACAAAATTTATTTAAATTTTAGGGCCAAATTGTAATTAATCAAATTCTTGAGTATTTAATGAAATTAATTTTTATTGGATTATTTTCGGGTAATTATTTTTTATCTGGGTTGTCCGTTAACCGACGTACAGACGTCTGTTAACAGACTTAACAGACGCAGTGTTTCATATTGAACATTGTTGTTTGTTCGAGTTTGGAGGTCTATCTGAACAGTGACGATTGTTTTGAAAGGGCTTGAAGGATGTTCAAATGACCACGAACGAGTTTATAAATAACCTGGCCTACTGCTAGAATAATTACACCATTTTCATTGCAAATTTTCTCTTCTTTGAATCACACACACACACACACACACTCTCTCTCTCTCTCTCTCTCTCTCTCTCTCTCTCTCTCTCTCTGTGTGTGATATTGTTCTCGAAATGAAAACATTTCATTGAGTTCGTTGGAACTCCTACAATTGTTGCGCTACTTCCGTAAGAACTGAAATTCGTTCTATTATGATAAACGATTGCTAAACACATTTAGCACCTATGAAAGCAACAAATTCGTTTTAAGAAAATATCGTGAAGTCGGTGGTCTCGAATTAACTTTCTGATCCTATTGATCATATTGTTACGCTATGCAAATTATATTACGGTAATTATGTCAGTTTTTGTATAGTCAAATTGTTTGAATGGGAAATTTATACTCCAATAACAACTGAATTAACCTCGCCGCAACTACTCATTAAAAATAGCTATTAACCTTTACTACTCATTCAAAATAGCCATTAACCATTATAATTCAAAAAATTAATAAGTGTTTAGTGTTTAGGTTTGAATTAAAATTAGATATGTTTGAATCTATACAAATGAATTGTAATATTTATACAACTATCATATCCTACTTTTTTTTTTTTTGACATATTTTCAAGTATTGTGACACCTTTCTTGTTTCTATTTTCATACAACTTAAGAGCAAAAAAATAGACTTGCACGACAAAATGAATTGAAACATTTGAATGATGTAGTCAACACCGACAACAAATCATGTTAAAGCAATTATAAGAGCTCCAGCATCCATTAATTTTGTACCTTTTAATGTTTCGAGTTCAAAATTCACCTCATTATTTTCACTGAATAATGATATTCGTATAGAGTTTAATGGAACCACTTCTACATTAAAATTTGAATACATTTTCAGTCGCACTTTGGAAGTTAAGTTTAGAAAAACCTTTCAAATAATTAATACTAACACTCGAGATTAATTTTACTGAAAAATGTTAACTAATCTTGTATTTGATTAATACTATAAGTAATTTTAAATTTTAAATCAAAATTAAACATTCAATCACACATACATATGTAATTAATACTCTTTTTATTTCTCTGTAGAGAGTCGCGCTGCGGTAATTCAATTTCATTGTTAAGGAACAATTTCATTGTCCATTAAATGATCTCAAGTGATTGAACATCAACATATTAAGCCCTTATTTGAGCCCCATTTCCCATTAAAAATAAAAATAAAAAAATAGAGTTTTATAATAGTGATTTTTTGAATAATGTGTGATTCAAAAGTAAGGAAAAATTTGAATTTATGTTCAAATTATTTTATTGAAAGAATGTTTAGTTGAAAATGAGTCTTAAAAAAATGAGTTTTTGAATAACAAAGCTCAAATAGGGGCTAAATGAAAAATATATGAATAATACTTAGCCTCTGTTTGGTACCAATTAAAATCTAGATTTTAATTTAAATCAAAGTCAACAATAAATTTTAACCACATAGTTACAACTTTTCAACTACACATTTCATCAAATTTTATCAAAAATATTGAAAACCTGATTTTAATCCCTACCAAACAGGGGCTTAAGATATGCCATCAATTAATTGACTAGTATACGGATATTAAACCCTTGTTTGATGTCCAATGTTTTAAAACCCTTTTTGCTACAATATCATTCACACAATAAAATACTTTGCACGTAAACCTAAAATTTTTCTCAACTTTTTAACCATACATTCTCCTAAAAATACTATTTAAAACTCTTTTTTTAAAACAATAATGGGCACCAAACAGAGGCTATGTATCGGTGTTGCTAAATAGTATTATTCTTTCATAAATTGTTTTCGCTTGACAGCCATTTTTTGGGAAGAACGTGTTTATGAATAGTAATTTTTTAAGAATTTTTGGTTAAAAAATAGTAAAAAAATTTTGAGTTTACGTGAAAAGTATTTCTTTATGTGGTGTGAAATGAGTATAAGAAAAAAAAAAAAAGACTTTTTGAAAGAAAAGAATGGTTAGGCCAAAGTTAGATAACTTCCCGAACATAAGCTTTATTGCGACATTAGTGCATCGAAGAAGAATTTCCAAGAAATATCCGTATGGGTTAAATTTATCAATGACCACTCAATTTTAATGACTACCTAATTTGATTTTGTTTCACTGGACCACCAGATCTTATATTTGATATCATTATAATCACCAAATTTGATTTTATTTTACCGTAATCCCCCAATTTTATAAACGCATTTGAGTGGTCATTGTGCGACTATTGATGGACTGTTTTTCTCCTTTACCCTGAGGCTGAGTGTTCATGGATAAGCTACTGTCAGAGATAGGACTCGAAATGCCTCCTCAGACGCGCCTCCACACACCGCTACCTTTCCGTTTATTTCCGGCGAGGATATCGAAAATTCTTTCTTTAGAACATCCCAATTTTTTGCTAGCCTCTTCTTCCAAACCCATCTTTAGAATTTCTCTCCACAAGAACAGATTCCATTCTATCTCTCATACCAGATTCTCAAAGCTAAAAGGTTTATTTTTCACCTCCTTCTCCAAATTCTATGAATTTCTTAGTATATTTTTTCAAAGATAAATTATTGGCTATGCCTTTATGTGCTTTTTATTTTTAAAGTTATAGCTGATGTGGAGAATGAGAAAGAGGAGGAGACATCTGATATTGCTAAACTGAAGCGAAAAGTTGAGGCCGTTGGAATAAAAACTGATTCTTGTATACCTGGATTATATGATCATTTAATTTGCCCCAAGGTATTTTTTTATCTGTATTTTTTTCCTTTTTTTAGGGTAAACACACTGGTATACTGACATTACCAAAGAGCATCTATGATTTGTATTAGTCTTATTATCGGTCCTTTGTTATCTGCTTTTTTTATTTTTTTCAGTTAAAGTTGTACTTTGGCTCTTTGATAAGGTAAGAATACAAATGTGTGTAGGTTACTAAATGAAGGTTCTATTCACGGAGGCAGGAATATTTTGTCTTTTTTTCATAAAAAAAGGAAACTTTCAATTTCAAATTGATTTGTGAAAAAAAAAAAAGGGAATTTGAAGCATTCCATGTTTTTCTGTTAATAAACAAATTTCTTAGTCTTGAGAATTTCTTTCAGAGTTTTGTGCGTGCTCATGAATGTTCACACATTTATTAATGTGTATATTGGAGTGACAATATAATAATTTCATGTTCTGGCAAACATGAGACTTTACCTGGTAATTTACTTACACGAGTAGCTAGTACTTGCTAACCATGCACCAAAAAATGCAGTATATTTAGATTTCTTTAATTTACGTCTATGCCACTATTTAATACTGAGGAATACTTATTGTGGGCTCAGTGCAAAGGCGGACAATCAATGGAGAGGAGTCTATCATTTCATATCAGCCAAAATCGGTATTTCAATTTCTAAATATCATGCAAGATTTCATAGTCCTCAAGATGGGTATAACATGATAATTTATATGTTATTACAGGAACTTTGCGATGTGGAGATGTTTTCGTCTAGAATGTGAATGGGCAGGCCAGGTGGCATGACATATGGTTTAGATATCTTTTCCACTTCAAAATCATATTCCTTTAGCAGATGGTAATACTGATTGCAGGTATTTGCAGACGACAGAAAATTTTCTCCTGGTGTCCATCAACATGCCAAAATCAATTTCCCTAGGTCATCATTGACAGAGGAAAGCCTAAGGCTAGAACCATTGGGTGATGAGGTACTTCATATGACTCTCTAGCAGAAACTAGGATTTGGAAGCAAAAAAATGTGAAAGTTGTCAAGTTTTTAACTTTGATCTTCTTATGTTCTTGTTGATAGAGGCTTCTGTTGTGTTCTTCCTGTTGACCGTTCATCCAACTTTTGTAATATTTCAGCTGCTTACATATTTTGCTGAAAGAATGATATCCAAGAAAACACTGGAGAAAAATTATGTTATGCAAGTTGCAGGTGATCGGGTAAGATAATTTTTGTTATTATACATCTCCAATGGGAATTGTAAGTTTTTGATTAAAATCAACCTTAGTCTATTGGATGAAAATAAGTAGGATGAGGTTACCTACGATTTCTTTGATATAGTGAAAGCCAACAGAAATATTTTGTCAGATCAGTTAATTATCTTTGTATATGGAAAATGATTGTGTGATCAGATAGCAATAAGGTGCTGCTGCATCAAGGTAGCTAATTTGCTTAGCATGTGGAGTGGGAATGAATGCAAGAGCACATTGAGAGTGGATGCAAAAATATTGATATATCAGTTAAATTAATATATCACCAATAATTAGTGTAAAACGACGAGTAGTAACAAATTTTTTATATAAATATATGTACAAGCAGGGAAAGAAAATCACAAAAACTAAGAATGTGATACTAAAATGCGTATGAAAGCAGAGGCAAAGGCTCAGTTGATAGCAAAGGTGATTGCCAGGTTGATGCAAAATGAACAACTAACTAGTTAATTGTACTGACGTATAATAATATAATATATATTTGCTCAAGAAAACAACTTCATCTTCAGAAATAATAAAGCCAAGGATAGGTTATTTTTACAGAGTTTTCGGCTTGGTTGTTGAAGGTGCTTAAAGGCTGAATAAAATTTAAGATGTGTTCATCATATGTACTTAAAAACATATATATGTTCCGTGTCGGAAGATGAAAATAGGACTATCATTTATATGGTAATACAATGATATTAGCCCCTGTTTGATGGAAATTAAAATTCAGATTTTAATCTAAGTCAAAGTCAACAATTAATTTCAACCTCACATTTCATGGGACCCACAACTTTCCAACCATACATTTCATCAACTTTATTCAAAATCTACTAAAAAACTAACCAAATAAGGCTTAGAAAATATGATTTTTATATCTGCCTTGTATAGATACTCAAGCTATATCTCCAATGCAGAAAATCATTGCCTTCACTTACAGAAGAAACGGACTGCTCGTGGGCTGCAAGTACCGGACAGTTGACAAAAAGTTTTGGCAGGTATTTAGTCAGTATTCACTCGAGAAACTCAAGTTGGGATGTATATTATCAAGACCTAATAATTATTATTTTTTAATTAATGAGTTCAAGCCAGCACTCTTTGAAAATAAACCCTCATTATAGTAAAACTAAGGTGTAAAGTAATACAATTTCACAATTCTGTTATCGAAGGTGTCGAACAGCATTGATCCTTTTTCATATTAATGAAGAGTACATGAAGAAAATCCTAATGCTGATTGTCTAGATGAGTGATTAATGAAATCTGTATAAATAAAATATTTTGGTGGTGAACAGAAAATGATTGCATTCTTGGCGTTGACCTGATACTTTCGAATTTTTTGCTTCTAATTTTCAGGAAAAAGGTACTGAAAAAATATTTTATGGACTTGACAATATAGCAGATGCAGACGAGATCATTATTGTACACACTTGAACACTTGCTATTAGTGAATACGGCCACCTCTGTTTTATGGCCTGAATATTATAGTTTGACTTCTATTATCATCATAGGTTGAAGGTGAAATGGATAAGTTGTCAATGGAAGAAGCTGGTTTTTTCAATTGTGTTAGCGTTCCTGATGGTGCACCGCAGACAGTTTCACTCACAGAACTACCATCTTCAGGGAAGGTTTGCTGAATAAATGGAATGAATTTGCTTCAAGTTTGTGCTACATTAAATTACCATAAAGTTTTTGCCTCTTGATGCTTCATACTTCTGTTTTCATACGTGCTCCTTGCACCAGGATAACAGGTTCCAGTACCTATGGAACTGCAAAGATTATCTTGACAAGGTTATAGTCCTTCATGTTTGCATTCCTTTAAAAACATCTATTTTTTTGTACAGAATAGATCATTTTTTCCTATGTTTGATTTCAATCCCTATTAGGTTTCTCGGATAATCTTGGCAACTGATGGTGATATACCTGGCCAAGCTTTAGCTGAGGAGCTCACTCGTCGCCTTGGAGGAGAAAGGTTATGGTGCACCAACTTATCGCAGTTCAATTCAAAGAAGTCTTACTGCACGTTGCATGTATCTTGTTTCGGTAGAATCTAGTTCTGGCTCCTTTTATTTCAAACAAAAAAGCACCAGGCTATAATTCCACGGATTTTATTCTAGTCAGTAAATAATTTATGCAATAGAAAAAACTGAAAAAACTTGGTATATTAAAAAGGTTCTATGGCGATCGTATTGGTGATCTTTATGAACAAAGAAAAGATATCTAGGGTACTCCATTCGGAAACGTGTTCGTGCTTTTCTTCTTTAAGTTAAGACCTTTGTATCTTGTTTTCGACTCTGTGACTTTTTTCCCCCCCACAAGATATGCTCATTTTCCTCTGTGTAATTGTCTAAGTTGTCCTTTTCTTTTGATGATCATTAGATGCTGGCAAGTAAATTGGCCGAAGAAAGATGAGTTCAACTCTTTTAAAGATGCAAATGAGGTTGATACTTGCTCTCCTCTTTCCTACTTTATACTGTCTTTTACTTTTTTTCTCCCCTTAGAGGAGGGAAGGGGATTGAATGTCACTATTTGAACCCTTTAACTTTTATTGTTCGAATGCCTGCAACTTTCTCGTACTTCCAGACCAGTTTATTTATGAGAATCAACTTTGGCTCTGGCAAACATAGAGCAAAAGATTGAATGAGAATACGAGAAAAAATGACTATATTATAAAGTTTATTTTCCTCTGATGGCAAAGCATTTACAGCAAGTTTTAGATCTCTGCAAATGTTTGTTTTTGAGATGTTAGGCAATGACAAGAAAGAATGCAGCTGCACATTTTTCACTGGCATGTTAGTCTTCAATTATATCATTGGGTTATATTTATCGTTGTATTGGTGAATGGTTAGTAGTATGATGGGATGAGATCTCATCTTGTGCATTCTTGGTATGTTTGTAGGGAGGATAAGATGGTACTGGACTGTAGTGTCAAGGAAGAAAAATAAGTTCTTGTATTGTATACTGTTCTATGCAGTGATGTGTACCAAACATGCATTCTAAGTTTTAGGCCATTTTTCCCCCGAATAATGCTATCTAGCACGAGTGGTGCTGGAGCACCAGTTTAGGTGGCCACATTTGATAGGTCCAATTAAATGTATCACTTAACTTTGTATTTAAATGAATCTATCATTTAATGCCACCTAATTGCCACCTAGACTAGTGCTAAGCACGAGTGAAGATGAATAGCATTACTCTTTTTCCCTATACATTCCATTTAATAATTTACTCTTTAACACTACATGGAATTGCTTTAATCCTGAACAGTTACAGGGGCTACGTTTACATATGGTCATCGAACAGAAATTTAGCACAGCTTGATTGTTATGTTTGTCTTGTGCATTCAGGTTCTCAAATATCTAGGCACGGATGCTTTGAGAGATGTGATTGACAAAGCAGAATTGTATCAAACACACGACTGGAACTAATCAGCTTGATTTATCTATGGGCTAGTACATATTTACGCTGTATAAGAGGAGGATTCACCAGTTTGGTCAAGAAAGTTAATGCCTTAATTGTGTAGATTCTACCACGACATTGGTGTGGTATTATTTTCTGCATCTAGGAATTTTCTTTGAACCGTGCTGCAATACCAGAAAAAAATCAACAGAAGGACTGACCAACCCTCACAATAGGGGGTGGGGTCCNTACCACGACATTGGTGTGGTATTATTTTCTGCATCTAGGAATTTTCTTTGAACCGTGCTGCAATACCAGAAAAAAATCAACAGAAGGACTGACCAACCCTCACAATAGGGGGTGGGGTCCACTTTTTTTTGCAATTTTTTATTCATGTGGGGTCGGCTCATGTGAGGGTAGGTCAGCGCAATTTTTTTCTGGCAGGGAAGCTTTATTCATTTTCTTTTGTTGTGTAAATTTTCTTGTCTTCTGATTGATGCAAGGCAGGAGAAAGTTCAGATCTTTTAACTGTAACCAGGAAGAAGGGCCCTATTGAAATCTAATTTCTTTCTTTTTTTTTTTTTTTTAATGATACAGGCTCCCTTCCATTATTTTAGTATTTTATTGAAACAGCCTTCCTTGTATTTATTTGTTTAAGATTACAAGAAATAATAATTTTAATTTGAAATAGAGAAAGATTGCTCGATTGATTATAAACTAAATAACATGCCTATTCGGAAAAAAAAAAAAAAAAAGGAGGAGAAGAAAATGGCAGCGCCTCCCCTTGGCTTCACTAGAGGCCGCCAAGCCCAACTGTTTAGAGAGAGAAACACGCACACTCTCTCTCTCTTTCTGTCCCTCGCTCTCAATTCCAAAAAAACCATAGTTTTTGGCAGAAATTCATCTGCATTTTCACCTCCTTCATCACAAGAAATCATCTTTTCAGCCATGACTGCTGGAATTTCACTTCACAATTAAAAAAAAAAAAAAAACTCTTTTTATTAACAAAAATCGAATGGAAGACACATCAAAACTTCAAACCAATATGCAAATTAATCCCATTCAACCCCAAAAGCCAAGAATGTCAGTTGAACTTTCTGCAGAAGAACTTCTCAAAGAACAAAAACTCCCTTTTCCCATTCTTTAGGCCATTGCCTCAGAGAAAGGAGAATGCATGGGTCATTTCTCTTTTTGTGATTCTTCACTTGATAGCCTTTGCTGCCACAATGATTTTCAATGACTGTTGGAGCAACTCTCATGGACTGTGTGCACTCAAACCCCTAGGAAGATTCTCCTTTCAGCCTCTCTCTGAGAATCCCCTGCTTGGTCCCTCAGCCTCTGCGTAAATCTTTTTCTGCTTTTTCTTGGATATGAAGTTTCGATTTTCTTGAATCAATACGTTATCAGATGTGTTAATTTTGATTTTCTTGAATCGATACACTAATTATGAGTTTCTTGAATAAATCTACTTTGAGCTTCCCTAATTAACTTATTATTAATGGTGTTGGGAAATCACAGTGGAAATCTTACATTCACAATGCAAACAAGATTTACAAAGCATAACAGAAAAACAGAGAAACTAAAAGCTAGAAACCGAGAGCTTCTTCCCTTTCACCGGCCGGAAATACTAGGTTCAGGAACAGCCATTTCACGCACTGCAAATCGCCATCCAGAGAGAGAGAACAACCGACCAAAACCACTCAATATTTGGCTTGGATCATCGATCAAAAGATCTACCAAAAGCAGCCAAGTTCAAGCCACCAAACTGACCTAAGCCTCCGAGAAACACCAACAACTCAACCACTATTTCAGGTCTAAGTAATACACAGGTATTTCCCCCTTTAACAGGCTTAAGGATCGATTTCAGAGAACACCGGATGAGAAAGAAGAGACGGACCAACAGAGAGAGAGAGGAGAAGACTCAAGGAAGGAACCGAATGGAACTCAAAAGTCGAAGCCCAAGAGAAAATATCTCACAAGAATAAACCCCAGCCGAGGGTCACAATCAATTCTAAACTAGCACAATCCGGGTGACTACCAAGCTACCAATAAGTGGGTGACACTTAAGCAACTAAGTAAAGAATAATCAACAATACAAATGTCACAACTAACATTAGTCCAACAGTGTTAGAGAACCACTAAAGCCCACAAATGGATTAATCTAGGTTTATATATCAATTTGTTATTAATTGCATTAACTTCATTCTTTTAAATGGGTTGATTGTGATGTTTCCTATCTCTGTTAACATGCATTTCATTTTAATTTATTTTCAATTGGGATTCATGAAGAGAATGCCGTTACCTTTGTTTGGGTTGACAGCAGCTGTGCAGGTTGCAGCAAGCTGCACAGCTGCTGTGCAGGCAGCTTGCAAGCTGCCGCAAGCCTGCAGGCAGCCTGCCTTTAAGAAAAAAAAAAAAATTTTTTTTTTTTTAAATAAGAGGCTCGCCCGGGCCACGGGCCGGCCCGGGCTCGAGCCGACTCCCCAAAGTGGGGCTCGGCCCGAGCCTGGGCTCGGTTCCACCGAGCCCGAGCCGGGCCCGGCTCGGGCTTTTTTTTTTTTTTTAAATAAGAGGCTCGCCCGGGCCACGGGTCGACCCGGGCTCGAGCCGACTCCCCAAAGTGGGGCTCGGCCCGAGCCCGATCCGAGCCCGAGCCGTCCGAGCCTCCGAGCTTTTTTGCCACCGCTAGAAACAAGTAATAATCCATGAATTTTGAACATGGTGAAATAGTCTCCAGAATATTACCTCTTGTTTTCGTTGCGAACTTGAAAAGCCAGCTGAATTTAAATTGTTTATAGTGAATGTTGCTCCTATGATGCTAAGAATTTTGACAGAGAACCGTTTCATTTGGAAATCACCAGTTGTGGTTCACTCCTATGATTAACAGGATTATGATTGCTTAGATAACAGAAGTAGTCTTAGATCTTAATGAAGCTTTCTGGTTAACATTTTGGTTCTGAATGCTCAAACTAGTTTTGTTACGACTCGCCACTAGGGACTGCCACGTGGTCATCAGAACTAATATGTGGGACCTGGTCCAAACCAACCACCCTAACCTAGGGCCTGCTTTTGTATAGGCCGAGGCCCTGCATCAGCAGAGGCCCAATTACTTCTAAAGCACCTCTTAAATTCGAGACTCTGTTATCAGCAGAGGCCCAAGTGCAGGCTCGCGACAGCCCATGTGCAAGGATTTGATCATGATGAAGATCCCCATACAAATGATTGATGTGACCCTTGTAATAAGTGTGTCCATGTCTTGTCTTGTCAATGTAAGAGCATTTAATGTTTTGTAAAGCTAGTTAAGTCAACATGATGGCTAGGATTTGATGTTTTGGCCAAGGAGATGAGGACACGTGTAAATTGATCTAAGAATCACCATTCCATTTGTAACACTATAAATACCCCCGCCATGTAACAATTGAAGACTAATGAAACTTCAAATACTCAAAGCAACATATCGTATTTTCTTATCAGTTTATTATAACTACAAATAGTGCATCTATCGATTGTTCATCATACAATCTTGTTCTGTAAATCTTGTCGGAGTTCGAACAGAAACGTCTCGTGTCATTGAGCTTCTCTTACGTCCAATCTTTGGAGTGATCTCGACCGTGGATCTGTCTTAATGTGTCGGATATGGCTTACGCATGCACGAGTGGGTCCGGCATCTATGGGCGGACCTGGGGGGTGGCCGGAGGGCACCTGTCCCCCTAAATTTTGAAATTTTTTTTTAATGAAAGGAAAAAGAATCTACATTCATTTCAAACCGAGTCGGGCATCTCTAATGCTTGACGGAAGTTTATAATTTCCTTTTAAGTTTCCTTTGCAATTTCATTC
>CAIGRT010151815.1:0-17500 GCA_903798405.1 Fraxinus platypoda | reverse complement strand
ATTGAAATAAATGGCTCCATCAAGAGAATTTGACTGCGAATAGCTGAAAACGATCATGTAGTCCCTGAAGAAACTTCATGGCACGCTCTTGATTTTGTTGATCAACAATATTTTTAGCATTACCATATATACATGGAGTGACATAGATAATGGAACTGAGTTCGTCCCATAAAGATTTAAGTTGCGTGAAATATAATGAAACAAACATGCCTTCCTGCTTGAGGACTGAAATTGATTGTTTCAATTGATAGATTTTATAAGCAATTGATTGAGAAAAACGATCCTTCATATCCATCCAAATTTGTGCTGCAGTTTCAGCATACAAGATACTGGACAAATTTTAGGTGAGACAAAATTAAGAATCCAACTTCTTAGGGCTTGACAAAACTCCCGAACTGAATCGGGTAGTTCTACCCAAACAAGTATCTGAATCGAGAACAGACGTGTTTGGTTTGGTTCTCGATTCTAGATCAAGAACCGAATCTCCCTAGTTTGTTTTATCTTACATAGGCCAAATTATTTTATTTTTTTCTAAATAAATTTGCTAACTAATTAATTTAACCAAAACTCAAAATATGATTTTTCTATTTCTAATTTAAAGCCTAAGCACAACTTAATCAAATTGACCTAAATTTTACCCAAATATCTTATTCTACCCTATGTTGTTCTAGAGAAATCGAATTAAAAGGTTGGTTGCGCATCTCTTCATTATTGTGAGCTCGCTATCTTCCTCATCCTATGATTTTAACATGCAAATTTATGAAAAACTCAACAAAGAGATGTGCAAAAGATATCACGAGATTGAACTACGTTATTTTATAAGAGCTAAAATTGAACATGTCATTATTTGAATTAATGTAACGTTGTTGTAAATATTAAAAAAATTAATTGTTGTACGAAAATCGAGAACCGAACCGAATAGAATTGAACCCGAACGGTTCCATAATTAAATTTGGATCCGACGGTTCCACTTATTAAATACTCGAAAATTCAGGTTCGGTTCAATTCTAAAGAGAACCGAACTGAATCGGACCATATCCAGCCTTACAGCTTCTAACCAAATCATTACATTGTTTCCAATTGAGAATATCATCTTTCTCCTTTGGAATTAGGAGTGACCCATCAACAAAACCAAGTATGCTTTTTGCACGAAGTGCCAATGTTATTATACGACTCCGTGATCCATAATGCCTTCAGTCAATAACGATAGATGGTCTATCTGAGTGATGATTCGTATGAGGGTCTGATTTGATAGATGGCAATGATGATGATGATGATGATGTGATATTGGTGGCAAGAGTTCATCCGACATTGTGAATGAATATGAGGCTAGAAAATCATGTTGTTTACAATTTTGATACCATGTGAAAATGGTTAACACAAAAATGAGGAGAAGAAAATATTTTTGTGAACTGTATATATATTTCATTCAACTGCCTTGTGTTTATAGGTTAATTTGCAAAATTCCAATATACACAGACGAAAAATTGATAACTCTAAAATCTAAAAGATTGAAATTTACAAGATATACATAAAGCTGATAACTCTAAAATCTAAAAAATTAAAAATTACAAGATTTTATCTTCTTCCAATTATAGCTAAAAATTAGATTTTCAATAAATTTTGATAAAAAATAATGAAATGTGTGATTAAAACTTGATAAAAGTTTCATGAATTGTGTAGTTAAAAATTAATTATTAGTTTTGTCTAATATTTTTTTTATCAATTTCTTAGCAAAGTCAAATATGGACTTAAGATTGTACAGCTGCACATGACACTTGAGAGTCCGAGACCTATGTTAGGAGCCGTTAAGAATGTTTAAAGACAATCTGTCAGAATATTTGTACGAAAAATAGGATTTTGTTATTTGTACATTGGGGTTGGCATCCCGATGTACAATCCCCCTCACAATATATATACCAACTCTCTACATTAAGTTCATCTTCCCTTGCTAGCCCTAATCTTATCTCCGTGTCTTTTGTAGTAATGACATGTTTGGATAGACTTGCTTTTGATATACTTATACGTTACTTGTTAATTTAGAATAATGAAAAACTAACTTCTTTTTGAAAGCAAAGCTTAACTTACACAAAAAGTAAACTCTCAAGTAAAATCAAACATGCTCTTTGATAAACAAGTACGGATAATATTAACCTTTTGATGGTGAGCCTAACCATCTTATGTTGCTAATCCATTGCTGATTCCGTAGATGACGGCAATAGATGTACTCTGTAGATATTTTACATTACCTCATTTCTGCTACGAGAATAAAGTATCGCACAAACTATGGATGATGACAAGGCAGAAGGAGAATTAAAATATCTTCATTTCCCACAACTATGGATGGCGACAAGGCAGAACGAGAATTAAAATATCTTCATTTCCCACTGTATGTACTTATTTATTTTCTATATATAATTTAAATTTCAACACATAAAAGATAATATAAATAATCTGCTGAAAAGTACGGGTTGTGAGTTGTCGGCTCGGTTCTGGCCCAAGGCCACTGCTGGCCTTGGGCCTCTTATCATGAGGGGCCTAAAAAAATGAATCATCTTCTATTGTGGTGTTACATCATGAAGGTAAGTAAACTTCAACAGCGATGGATCATAATTCAATTTCTTTTATTTCTATTGTGATTGCTGTTTTTATTTTTTATATTTTTAAATATAGGATATTTTGGACAATAAATGATAGTCTCCATTTCACACTAAACTGATTTCCAAAAGCCCTTTGTATTCTATTTTTTGAACACGAAAATTGATTTTTGGACGAATCAAACAGTGACCGAGTACCATTGGTATAGTATTTCTCATCACGAAAAATTATTTGATTCGACCATATTCGACACTAATACGCTTGTGAAAAAAATTATGTGAGGGGTCTCATAATAATTTATCGTCTAGAGTCTCAAAATTTTCAGGGCCGACCATGTGGGTCGCCCATGTAAAGTGATTCGATCCACAACTTATTAAAATGAATTGGAGGGAGTGAATTCAAACCCATAACTTCCATCCATTTCCATAATTTTAAAATAGCTCCCATCACTTAGAATTGTATGATGAGAGAAAAAGTTGACAAAAATAAAATAAAATATATGAAATTCATATAAAAAATATACATAAATTGAAAAATGCCTAGAATCATATATATGGCATTAAAACTCACAAAAGTTGGTACTTATATTGTGGGTAATAATCTATTTCCATTATGATCGGGATTGAGACTATTGGAGTGTTAGAAAATACAGAATTTGATGCTTGAAAAGCAAGGTAATACAACCACATAAAAATCTTGAAATTTATCAATTCAAATAAGCATCATGACTCGAAACTCATGTTTAAGCATGCTTCGAATTTTTATTAATTGGATTAGTTGCGAATGAATTAATTGTATTCATAAAAGAAGAAACCAGCGCCTATAAATATTTTTCGAAATTCAGAGCCTGATAAATTCTAAGAAGTACTCAGACTCGCCATTTAATATTTTAAATACCGAATTAAAGAGCCCAACGACGTGGGCTCCAATGATATCAAATCAATACCTAACTATCTTCTTTTTCTCAAATGTTTCCATGAAATTACCAAATTCTGCAGCCACCATTTTAAATATTCTGTACGTACTTTCTTGATCTCAAGAAAAAAGTTCGTATGGCAGCAGAAATCGCATTCTCTTCCCCCAAGCTTTTGGTGTAAAATCTGTCCGCAATATTAATGCATTTGTTTCACTTTGTCTATGATGATCCTGCTCAGTTTTGCAACTATACAGGTACGGCATCCTTCTTAAATTTCTTCCGACAATTCAGAAAAGTTATAGTTGATCTTCTCTTGCTAAAATTACTGTTCTCCATTTAGTTAACAGTAGTCAGTAAGCAACCATCAAATGCTGCATTTGATTGATAATGTATGTGTTTTAGATATTCAAGTGTTGGGCTGATATTAGTGATTACACACACACACACACACACAGAACCTGAAGTCTAGGAATCAAATGATACAGTTGAAAAAAAAAAAAAATCCGATTGAATTCGAATAATGTTATGATGAGTCAATGGAGGAGAATCCCATATTCCCATTCTTTATCATGCCTCTTCAAGACAGTACCCCTGATGGTGATATCGATCTTGGATCAAACACATATTAACGCTGTGCTAGGCACTTGTTGGCCTTCAGACGAAATGTAAGACGTATACACCAAAACTTCCTTAGGGAATGTGATCATGGTTGAAGTAGTAGTTGAGTGAGATGTGCTTCGTCTGAAAGCAAAAAGCTCATAGTTGTGCCACGAATGTTGTAACAGTGATTAGTAGGTCGTAAAATTGAATTTACATTAGAGTATTTCATTGCTTAACAATCCCACTTTCTAAGAATGATTAAACTTTCTACTACTACACAATTCTTGTAAGATTTTATGCAACAGAACTTGAATAATATGAATTTTTAGTACGATCAAAACCGTGCCTGAAATTTTGAGTACAATTATGCAATTAGAATGCTGAAAAATCAAAGAAGATATTGTTAAGAATTTGGGGTTCCATCTTAAAAGGTCGACCTTATTAAGGGGAATAACCCAATCCTTTATAAGTTGGTTTATGTTTACATCTTTATTCGATTTGAGATTCTATCCCTTAACATGCCCCCGCAAGATAGTGGCTCGTTTGAGCAGACCAATCTGGAAATTCGTATGCTCACTTTTGGAGTCTTAACCAAATCGAATTGCTCGTTAGAGTTTAATGGGTTCTGATATCATGTTAAGATTTGAGGTTCCATCTTAAAAGGTCAATTTTATTAAGAGGAGTAGTCAAATCCTTTATAAGTTAGTCTACGTTTACATCTTTATTTAATGTGGGATTATATCCCTTAACATGTCCCCTCAAGATGGTGGCTCGTTTGAGCAGACCAATCTTGAAATCCGTATGCTTACTTTTGAAGTCTTAACTGGATCGAATTGCTCGTTAGAGCTTAATGGGCTCTGATACCATGTTAAGAATTGAGGTNAGTAGTCCAATCCTTTATAAGTTAGTCTACGTTTACATCTTTATTTAATGTGGGATTATATCCCTTAACATGTCCCCTCAAGATGGTGGCTCGTTTGAGCAGACCAATTTTGAAATTCGTATGCTCACTTTTGGAGTCTTAACCGGATCGAATTGCTCGTTAGAGCTTAATGAGCTCTGATACCATGTTAAGAATTTGAGGTTCCATCTTAAAAGGTCATCCTTATTAAGGAGAGTAACCAAATCCTTTATAAGTTGGTTTATGTTTATATCTTTATTCGATGTGGGATTCTATCCCTTAACAGATATAATGATTTATTAGAACCCTTTTCTCTTTGTAGATGAAGACACTTCATTACTGGTTGAAATGAAAGTTTATGGTTTCATATTGAATAGAAATACAACAAAAGGAGGCATTAGCTATGAGAAAACAGTTCTTAATTAAAAAAGGGAAATAGGAGGACGTTAAAGGGAAAATAGAGGAGAAAAGAATTGTACCATCCACCTCATTTATATGTATTCATTTCATTATTCCAACCCGAATCCTGCACGTTGGAGAGATCTTCCAAAGTGCTCTATTGTCCGGCCTCACTGGTCTCAGAACTCATGAATTCCTATGTCTGTACGTCAGGAAACCTCTTCATGAATGCTATACATGACATTGTCCATCCCGAATAACTCGAGTGAGCCAAAATGTAACACGACTACGATGGTTGATAGATAGTTAATTATAGACTATTAGGATTTCAATGTGATGTGATTCTATATGCCTAACGTTTTTCATATCTATCTACCAACATCCATCATTGACACATATCAAACGAGTCTACTAAGACGATCAAGTCATTCTAACGAATCTGTATTGCATTTACAAGTAATATTGAGGACAAACATAACGTATATAACATATCAATAAAAAGGAAATTAGTTTCATTTAGTTGAATTTGCATGAGATTTCGCATCAAGTCTTGCTCAATGAGTGCTAATCATAGGGTACAAATATTGGTAAGCAGATTATGTGTTAAGCTATATATGATTTTCAGTTAAATTGCTGTTGTTTCTTTATGTTTATGCAAACTTTCGAGTTTTCATATGAGCATATCTTTTAGGTTACCATTTTAAATAATTTTTATAGGGATAATTGAAAACTTTCCAGTTACTAGGCAGCATGCCATTTCAGGTTATTTTAATGTTTCAACAACTCATTTTCTGTTTGCATTAAGTTTAGGTTGGCAGAGGTCACATAATTCAAGAAAATAATTATTACTTAGTACAAGTTGCTACTTGCTATATCCCTCACTGCCACTGAATTAATTGTGATTTACATATTGGCTTCTTTATCCCTCACAAATAGTCATTCTGGACGATATATGGTAATGGCATAAATCTGGAAAACAATTTCCGGAGTTTTGGCATCAGTTCTTAGTGGAAACTCCAGGGTAGATAGGATTGTCAATAGATTTGATTTTGATCCAAATCTGATGAAATTAATGGGAGATGCATTTATGATCTCAGTCCGATAACTCGATCAAGATCCGAATCCGATAATTCGTTAACTAAATGGATCAAATATGGATATAGATCAATCCGATCCGATAACAACCTCATCCGATTTGTTATACACAGCTGAGTCAATTAAATATTTTTATAGTATGTTATTTGTCATAAAAATAAATAAATGAGAAAATAAAGAAATTTAGAAGAAAGAAGTCATCAAATTCAAATATAAAAAGAAAATAAGAAAACCAATTCACATGTATACTGTGTTCTAAAAAACGTGAAAATTTCAGGTTAGGTGAGTCTAGACGTAAAAAAAAAGTATTTTCTTATTTTAATATTATTTTATTTTTTTAATCTATCTAAAAAATATTTAATAATAAATAAAAATTATAGTATCAAATGCAGTTTTAAAAGCTTAACAAAATAAATATATTTGATAAATAAGATATAGTATAACAGTGTTAATTCAAATATTTGGAGTTTCAAATTTTTATTAATCAGTAAAAAATAGAAAAAATGATTAATTTAATAAATATATAAATAACTATTTATATAATAGTACAATATACTACATTCAAACTAAATGTACAATACGCTACAAGCCAAACCTAAGATACAATGTACTACAACCAAACCAAATTGATTCTCACACATCGAAAATTTATAATAAAAAAATGCTTGAAGATGTCCTCTATAAATGAGTGAGTCAATAAATTGGTAAGCCACTTTTTGTGTCTTTCAATCCAATTGACTAAAAGTTAAAAATGTTGAAAAAATTGGAAAATTTGGGGAAAAAAAATAATAAAAAAGGTTAATTTCAACATTGATTTTTATTTTCATTTCTTTAATTTCGGATCGGATATCCTATAACATAGTAAATCAGATTTGAATTTAACAATCAATTATTCATTGGATTATAGGATGAGATCGCATATTCGATTCATTTACGGTCCTAATCATTCATCAATACTATTTGTTTTTTCTTTTTTTTAACTCCTAAAGTTCAACATAACCAGTTTGAGCCAGATTAACTCAACAAGATTATATGCTATTGGAGTAGAATAAATTTGAAGAATTGAGGTTTAATTTAAGGCATTTACTCCAATTTTATCTGCTTCACTTACAACTTGAACTGCTTCATATATCATGGTGAACAAGTCTTACATAAAACATTTCCAGAAAGTAATTCTATTGTTGCCCATTTCCTCTTTTCTACAATCAGTTTCGCTTCAGCCTTCAAATCAAGAAAACTAGAGTTAAAGCAAGAATTCACTTCGAAAGGAAAACACTGTTAGATAGATCCAGATTGAGGTTCCAGTCTGCTATCTAAACCTCTTTAAATAGAAACAACTACTAAAAGAAAAAAGAAGAACCCTGAAGTTGATTCAAAACAAAGGTACAAATGAGTTTAATACACTTAAAATGTCTTTGTCTAGTCAATACCCGAACCTATATTAACCTTGCTGAGTGGTGAAACTCAAGATGCTTTCTTCACCTAAGATAGTTAACACTACACAGCATGGATCATACAAGGTGCGTTCTCGACTTTCTTTCCCTTTCTCTCAAATCCTACGGTAAACATCCTTCGTTCCCGTTTGTTCTTCATTTCAAGCGTAAACTGCGATGAAAGGAGTAACAAAAAAGATGTCAGAATGAACACAAAGAAGATGTCACAATGAAGGAACTGTATTTAATTAAGCATATGTTCTGACTGTGTCAAGATTTAGGTGAAAAAATGTGAAGAAGCCTCGTTTGTGGTTGATAACCTAACCAGAAGTATATTTCACAATGTAAAATTTTCAATTCTGTCTGTCAGCCTACTTTTTTGCGATATTATAAGTCGGTTTATTTAGGAGTGCAGCGTATACTTCAAAAATTTACCACGTTGGCACCTAAAAAAGTATTTCCTGCTGTCTGGCACTGAATGCTCTAAAGGGATAGTTTTCAGAACAGGTCATAAGGGAGAATACATTAGTTGTCTAAGCTGAGAATCTGTTTAAAAGGAAAAGCTTACCAGGAAGCATACATTTAGGTCATGCACCTTCGCACAGCACAGCACCCTTGATCCTTTCAACGGTGCACTTGATGAGGCTATTAACAGTTGCGACTGAACCCAAAGAAAGTTTTGCAGTTGGAACTGAGTCTACCAATATCTGAAAGGCCACGGTGAGTAATGATCCGCCGGACCCAACCTCAGCATTAATCCCTCCGGCCAGATTCATAGGTCCGTCAGGAAGAATAGCGAAACCAGATGGTAAGAGGGCAACATAGTCTGGATCACCGCCGCTTAAGACCACATTCATGGCAACAATATCAACTGGAGCATAGATAACATAGGAGCCTGTTGAATCAGTACAGCTCTCCTGTAGTATCAGCATATTGCTTTGGCTTGAGTTTGCACTCTGCACATTACGGTTTCAACAGTTTATGAAGAACAGTCCAGTCATTTGGGAGAAAAAAATTCTGATATGGAAGGATCAGATTATAAACTTCTCGAAAGATTTATCAATAACTTACATTGACACGCAGTAATGAGACAGAATTGCCCGGATCACGGCCATTTGCAATGTGTGCCATTTCTTGAACAAGGCCTCCATTTGAAAGAATATCCCACTGTAATTGTAATATAGCATAATATGTGAGTAATAGGTAAAGTCATTTCTTCAAGAATCATTGTAACTTCTGGAATAAGCTGCTGAAATTGTAAATGGTAAAGATATTTTTAGTGTTTCATTTGATCATTGTAGCTGCGGAAGTGATTTGAGATCAAAGATTGACTTGAGACATTTAAATTTCAGGACTCAAAAAAATGTTTCATACCTCATTTCTTGAATTCTCATCACGAAGAAAGTCAAAAACTGTTTTTGGTGGAACTGGGAGCCAAAATGAAGTAGCAGCACTTAGCACAATACCAGGAGGCCTGCCTGGATCATCCACGCTCTTTCTGGTCATAACCCTAACATCATCAGCACCACTTCCTGACATTGTTGTCCATGTGTGTGCAGTTGAAGCACCGACACCAGAGCAGAAGCTCGTTACCATTCTTTCTGCCAGCTTCAACATACTCTTTCTACCTTCTGGAGACGATATCACTGGACCAGAAAATATACAATTTAGCACAGGCTTAAGAAATCATGTCATCTAATATTTTAGTAAAAGTAAAAATTGAAATCTGTCAGTACCCCCAACATCTCCTGCTGAAATATTATTAGCCATTACACTTGCAAGACGTTCACATTGTCTATCCAACGTCGCTACCCAGCGTCTTGCCCCAAATGCGAGACCGGAATTGACCACTGGTTTGTAGATGCTGTGAACAGATCTATCATCCACCTCAACATGTTCCACCCATGTAACCTGAGATAAATGTTAGCATATTCACGAATAGCAATATATAGGCCTATATTACTAACTCGAGAATTTGTTATACCTTTGAGTAGCCATTTGGTAATTCTTGGATCAAACAACCAGATGGCCTTCGTCTACACCTTGATACAGAGGTAGGTCTTATATTGTCCAAAGAAACATCAACCACAGCCCAAGTCCCGTCACCATGTTGTTTGCAGTATCTTGCAAAATAGTTTTCGCGAGTTGGAACCAATGGGGAGGGGACCTGGAACTCAGCAGTCATCTACAAAGATAATAGCACTAGGATTAACAATTTAAAGTAGTTTCGGAGAAAATGTCCATTCTTAAACAGTGAAGAATAGCAAGCGTCAAGATAAATGATTTTTATGCATACCACTTGCAAAGCTCCATTATAGTTGCCGGCTACTCCAGTTGATAAAACTTCAACGGTCATCGCTCTTGAGACAATGCTGGAGAACACGCTTGTCCATTGATTCTGTAATCACAATGAAACCAAAACTGCTGATTAAAATGGAAGAAAAAATTATATGCTGATGTCCAAATATGCATACAAGAAATCCTACCACATCCATCAGAATCTCAACCAAGCTGATGTGATTCATTATCACAACAGCAGACTCTCGAGATGCCTCAGATTTCAATCCCAAGGGCTTTGGCCCGATCCCTCGTGGGAATGTCCGGACATATTCCTCTTCACTCAAAGTCTCAGCAGAATTGTCCGTGCTAGGTATCCATAAAGGCTCTTCGGATTGGGCCATTCGGATCAATTCTTCCATTGCAGCAACAGCCAACTCAATGATAATGGGTTTGTTGGCATCAGTTGGCCCAGAGACTGACCTAAGTAGATCAGCTGCACCATATATCTCACCAGCCATGCCTGTCTGCGGCCCAAAATTTACTGGTCCATGATCAAGTGAACGAGATGATCCAGGAGAAATATGTGCATAAGAAAGCATAGGTTTCCCAACATACTTTGCTGCAATTCCAGATATCCTATCAATCTGGAAAGAGGATACCCATGTACATAAGTTAAAAACTGCATATAAAACACCTAATGACTCATTTATTAAATACATAATTTGATCGAACTGATTATCAATTTATACATGCATAAAACAAGAACCTTTTAACACCTATTAAAAACCAGTTTTCCCAATTCAAATGTATCTAGTCTCCTCTTATTACCTCTTCCCTTAAGCGAGAATTCTCTATCCTCAAATGCTGCTCATCAAAGGACATCTCGCCAATGGCAGCTGGTCCTCCACAGTTAGGACAAGCAGCATTGCTAAGAGCTTCTTTATACCTTATGTTCTCTGCACGAAGCTTCTCGTTTTCATTCCTCAGTTGTGTGTTCTCATGGCGCTCTTGTTGAGACTGAAAGTATTAAATCTATCACAGTTGGACTTCTCATATATATACATTAACGTACTAATAGATTAATAAACATTTGTGAAAAAATTTAAGCCTTAGAATAGATAAACACTTTACCTTCATCTGAGTGCGCTTGTTTTGGAACCAAAATTTAACTTGTAAAGGCTCCAACCCTAATTGACGTCCAAGCTCTTTCCTTTGTTTATCATCCGGGTGAGGGCATTCTTTAAAAAACCTGTAAAATTAATTTTTTTCGTGAAAATAAATAGAATGAATTGATACTGTCTCTCCTAATTATTTAATTTTCCCAGGCAGTCGACTTACCCTTCCATTTCTGTGATTTGATGCTGGGTGTGGCGATGATACCGCTTCTTTTTGGGGCGTTGATTTGGATCTCCATCATCTCCAGATGGGGCTTCCATTACATCAGTCACTGATTTGCTCTCGAATTCATCGTCCCTAATAAGGTCCATCTCATTTTCCGGTGTTTTATGACTCATATCCAGCAAGGAATGGTGGCTGTCAAACATGTTTGGCTGAAACATCATGATTCTCTTATGTTACAAACTTAAAAAGTTGCAATCAGCTGCAAGAAGAGGAACAAAATAATTAAGCGAAGCAAGAGTATACACTAAAGCAATATTAACTAAAAATTAATTATAATAATCAAGAAAAAAAAACCCATATGGAAATTTGAATGCGATTACAGAATAAAGAATGTTATTAAGGGTCAGATCTTGTGACCTTTGAGAGAATGTGTGTAATGTGTGAAAAAGTGCTTTAGCGTTTATATCGAGAATGATTTCACTGAAATTACTTTTATGCCCAAGTTCATGGTCTAATGAGATCTGAATGGTTTGACTTTTGATGCCAAACACACTTGACTTGACAAGGAAGTTTTTTTTGTCGGAACCTAATACCGTTCATCAGAATTCTGTATGAATCTTGAGAAAGAATAATGTAAAAATGATATGATAAGGGTAAGTCAATATATGTATCTTGAATTCTTACATACACTGAAATTTTAGGTTTACAAAATTTAAAGTTTTTATCCACTGACCTTTTTTCTTGTAAGTTTTCACACTAGACTGAAAAAATTCATGCCGTGAGACCTCCTTGTATGCCCTTGAAGCTGCACATCATCTTCACCAAGAAACCCTAGAA
The DNA here is from genome assembly GCA_903798405.1 of Fraxinus platypoda. NCBI lineage: Eukaryota > Viridiplantae > Streptophyta > Magnoliopsida > Lamiales > Oleaceae > Fraxinus > Fraxinus platypoda. The sequence goes on along the minus strand of CAIGRT010151815.1, from coordinate 5,100 downwards.
ACTTCTCTGTCTCTCTATATTTCTCTCTCTAAAACTGGGTTTAGCTTTTTGGTTTTGGATTTTAGAAGGTACGTAGCGCGTTGAAAAAAACAAATGGGATGGTTACATGTAACAAGAACAGACTGAAAATTACTAAATTTTGGTTAGTGGCTTTTCAAACAAGACTTTTTTTCATCTGTCCTTACATGCCCATTAAAGAACTAAAATGAGCAACACGGAGTTGTCAGAGTGTGAAGCCTTTGACATTGGCAAAGTTTTCAATCTGGCATTTCTATTTAACACCCACGAATGTGACCGTAGAGTTTTACTCGGTTCTTCTCTCTCTCTGCAAAAAAAAAAAGGATAAAACAAGATTAGGTTACCAAATTAATCACAGAAAATGAAACTTAATTACTTCGGCAAGGTGAAAATCATGGTTTTATAGAACTGAAGTTGGAATAAACAAACAGCACAACATATATATACAAATGTGTGTGTGTGTGTGTTTGACTCACTGCTCTTGAAAGTTGATAGAAACCCTAGAAAACCGTATTCAGGTTTTAGGGTTAGAGACAAGCAAAGTAGGTCAGATCTGGTTTTAAGGTCAAAGGGTTGATGAAAAAGCTGAATTTGATTAACACTGTGAAAAATGGTTTTGAGGTTTACTGCAAAGAACGCTTTTCTTGTGAATCGAATTTAAGAAGAATAGTGGGGACATGGAAATTAAAGGGAAAGATAATAAGAGCAGATAAAAATTGAGAGAGAGAGAAGAGAGGGTGATGGAGGAGATGAAGAAGGAAGAAGGAAATGGCAAAAGTAGTGAAGATGCCGCAGTGGAGGAGTTATTGCAGAGCGAATTGAGAGGACTCGATAGCATTTATGGTTGTTTATTGCTTATGAGAGAGAAGGATATGGGGTTGGTATATGATGCTTAAATTTCCTCTATGTATACAGATACATACATGTATATATATTTGTGGGTGTAGGGTGGTGGGGTGGGGTCTCTACTCTTTACTCCATCCTCAACAGCTCATTTCTCACTGTAATCAAATTCTAAACTTCTTTTTCATATTTGACACCCGAATGCACACACTTCCGATTCATCACTCAAATTATAACACTTCGAATGCGCTAAGTGAGTAAGAGAGAAATAGAGCGAGTGGGGATCCATCGACGTTTGAAATGTCGTGATTTGAGTCATTTCGGGATCGTGCATTCATTTGAATCGACGATCTTTTCATGTATTTGAATAAAATCGTTCTCGTCGGAGTATAAACAACTGTCTTTTGTAATATTACAATTTCTATAATCACTTGGTTTTCTGCATAAAATTCGAGTTTTCACATTGTTTTGTATAAGAATTAATCAAATGTAAATCAAAGACATGGTAAAATTATTTTTCAATTAAAATGTTCAATTTGTAAAAATTAAAATACAGTGGACATGAGCATTAATGAAATATCATATATGGTCACGATTTTCTCCTTATTTTGCTTTCCAACGTTATCTATTTGCATTAATTGCATTTAAATTAATATTTCACAATCTTCTTTGCGTACAAGCATTCATTGCCCATATAAGAAATATGCAAATACTATAGGAAATATTATTAATGGGATTCTATTTCGTTGATTGTTAAAATCTAGTGTTGATTACGTGAACTTCCTTTTGATTTTTGAAATCCATGCACATGAAATAAGTGGCACATAATTTCTAAAACACTTATAGAAGGTAAATTTTGGTAGCAACTTTTTTTTTTTTTTTTGAAAATAGATACATTATACACTCTTCGAAAGACTTATTAAGTTTTCGAGAATATTAATGTGATCAAAATTGAAACCTCTGAGCTTGGCCTTACTCTATGTCTTTGGTTTGTCCTCCACTTGGTCGCTAGGGCTCCTACGAGTAAAGTGGATCAACTTAGCATTATCTCTCAAAATTCAGAGAATGTTACTAAGAGCTTGTTTGGGAGAGCTTAAAATCCAATTAAAATTGAAAATATAGCCGTTATTGAGTTCCACTCGTCTAATAAAAGTCAACAATAACGACTAGTTTTTCAATTTTAATTCGATTTTAATCTCTATCAAACAAGCTCTAAGAACTTTATTACAATTGCTTGGATATGAGCGGTCAAAACTTAACTTTTCAATACATGATTAAGTGCGAACTTGATTGTCACTCGTACTTATCTTAATCGGCACGTTAAATGATGTTTCTATATCTAATTTAATGTAATTATGTCCACATACAAATACTTGTCATGTTTTTATTGCTGCCGTGTATTCAAGTTAACTAATTCATGATTTGCATAAATTTGAACAACCCATATTCCAATATTAATTCACATGCTACAATTTTTTTCTAAAACAATAGTGTATACAATCTTAATTCTTCATTTTTTTTAGTACGTGTATATTATTAAGCTCATGTTCAGTACCAATTATATGGGTCCCACAACTTTTCAGCCACACATTTCATCAGCTTCTATCAAAATCTGCTAAAAATCTAATTTTAATCTCTATCAAACAGGGGCTAAATGTATATGACAGTAGCCAGCTTAATTTATTTAACGGTCTAATTAAATTATATAATTCTATCGTAGAAGTAGTTATTGGTTTGGAGAGCATCAAGGCCTATATAGCTGCTTAATTCTTCATTTATCAGCGGTCGAATTTTCTTGTACTAAATCATTTATGTCACCATAAGCCAGGCTTCGATTATTTAACTTCCTTGAAATTAATATACTCAAATTTCATATTTGTTTAAATGTCATATTCAAGTAATTAATTAAGTTATATTCATTGGAGTTCATATTTGTCTTTTTCTACAATTTAGTGGTAAATTGTGGTCCAATGACTGAGAATTTCAAATTTCAAAATCTACCAAACGTATGAACACTAATCAAAACCCCGTTATTTAGCCCCCGTTTGGTCTACATTATTATCTCATTAAAATGAAAATTATGATCGTTATCCATCACATCAANAGAATTGAAGGTTTACACTCACTCAACATGTGGAAAAAGAATTAGTCATACATATTCAAAATAAGCCCCCGTTTGATCTATATTATTATCTCATTAAAATGAAAAATATGACCGTTATCTATCACATCAACATTTAAATTCAAAAATTTCTATCTCTTATGTGGGCCCCAATAACGGCTATATTTTTCATTCTCATTCTACAATAATTTGGCTCAAACAGGATCACGTATCAATTCTCACATATTTCACTAAAAAAAAAAATTCCATAGTTAAATTATATTTCCCCTCATTAATTTTCAAGATTTATAAGTTTTTCTTTATCTCACTAAACTTTGACTTAATTAACTAACCTTCTACCATTTCAATTTTGAAATATACAAGACCCTTTGAAGATCTAATTCAGCATCTAGTCGTATTAAATTGAAAGTAGTTTAACATAGTACTGTTCAAAATTAGTTCGACTAGTCTATGTATTTTTCACCAAAAAATTGGTATTGAACAATTGGTGAGACCAGTCAAGCAAGTGAAAAAGCTCCGTTATCCTTTAGCCCAAAAAAAGATAATTAAGGTAGGTCTCATCATATTCTATAATTTTATGCATATTAATTAATTCTTGAATTAATTATAAAGGTCAAGAAATTGATGGGAACATTTTTATTCTTACTTATTATATTATTTCAAATTGGAAAATCACTTTCAAAAGGAGAAGAATCGTGCTATGTGTACAAGCAATTTTGCCTGATCGAGGAGAAACTTGGCATTATTCCATTGGACATTGACAAATAATAATAATATAAAAAAAGAATTTCAACCAGACAGGCAGGTGCTGCTACAAAATCCCCCCGTAAAAGGGGAATAACCCAAATGAGATATATTACTATGGTGTGTATTTTTAATTAAAACCAAATTAAAAGAAAGTATAAATGGGTAGTTTTCAAGAATGTATAGGGCATGGAAACATTAGGCATTAAATATTCCACCATCATTATCATCCCAACTGCGCAACTAATCTTGGGGCTTTTCCAGTTTAATTATTTGGTTGAAAAGTGTGTTTCGTGTACGGATCCTTGTGGCTTTGTTTTGGTGGTTGTCTGATTTTCTTTATTTTATAACACATATTCATATGGAAAATATTATTTTCTCAGTATTAATACTATATCAAAGATAAAATTATCAATTCTTTTCAGAGTTTACAATTGCCTGGAGCAAATATATTAAAGAAAATACTTTTGGTATGCAATTTTTTGTCAATAAAAATTCAAAAAGGATTAGTAGCGAACACGTGTCTCTGTCAAATAAATCTTTTCAAAGTGAACCGAAACTGTTTTCGAGCCCGTGATCAAATAAGTGAGCAATTGCGATGCGAGGCCTTATTATCAATCTCGAGGGAAAACAATCAGCAAATGTACTTAACTGGTTTGACCAATTATTTCAAATCAATATAAACCGTTATTAAAACACACATGAATATGAATGTAAAGTAAGCCTTCATAATCAATTAATGAAAAACACGTGAACAAGACAAATAAAATGTGAAAAGTTAACATATTGAGTTAGAAGTTCACTAATCAATGACTGCCATATGGCATAAACAGAAATGACGTAATTGCCCCATGATTTCAGTAGAAATCTATAGAGATGGTTGGGAACAGATAACGGCATCCAAATCTGAATATTTTCATTTCAAATAGTCATTTCTCGTGTTGATCCCGCTTGAACATTAATTTAGTGATCTTAGGAAGAAAAAATCTTTATTAAGTAAGAAGAATTTGTTGATTATAATTTTGAGGTCAACGTTATTAATAGGGTAATTAGCACAAAACGTCCCAACTTTCATTGTTATTGTAGAAAACATTCCTACCTTTCATTTTTTTGGTATTTTCACCTTTCATTGCGGAAAATGTCATTTTCATCCATTTTCTTAATTAAAAAATTGTGAAATGACGAAAATACAATTTCCTTTAAATCAAACAAAAGAAAAAAAACTAATTGCAAACATAATCCCAACTTTTTTGAAAAGAGCAAATGAGTCTCAAATAAATTATTAAAAGGGTAATTAGCACATAATGTCCATACATTTCACTATTATTACGAAAAACATCCATACCTCTTATTTTTTTGACATTTTCTCCCTT
>CAIGRT010151811.1:0-12818 GCA_903798405.1 Fraxinus platypoda | reverse complement strand
AGATTAATAATGAGTCACAATAAACTAAATAGTCGGTCACATACACCAAACACCCCACCTCCGTCCTGATCCTCCGCCAACACTTATTCAATCAAATAATTGGTCACAAACACTATCTCACCCCGCCCCCGCCACAACACCACCCAAATCACCACCGTTGCCGCCTCTACCACACCACCAACACTATCGCCACCCTTACAACACCACCACCATGGTCACAAATACTATCTCACCCCGCCCCCGCCACAATACCACCTAAATCACCACCATCATCGCCCCACAACCACAGCCATCGTCGTCGCCCCCACCACAAATCACCCCAACTACCACCATCACCTTCTGCACCACACCACCAACAAAAATCGCTGCCCCCGGGCCCACCACAACACCACCAAAACCACAAAAAAATAAATAAAAATAAAATCGGTAAGCAATGCCAAAGCTCCGACGAAGCAGATCAGATGAAGAAACTAACCCAAAAGCCCAAAACCATCATCGCAACACCCCGCCTCCACTCACCACACCACTAGCATCATTACCGCACACACCACCGCGACACCACCTACACGACTATCATCCAACCACCACTAAATAATCAAATTCAAAATTATTACAGCCACAGCCACTACAACCACAGCCGCATCCGATCCACAACCATAACAATCGCCATCACCATCACAACACCACCACCTCGCCACCACCACCACCACCACCATCTCACAATCACAAATAGAAACAAAAACAAAACAACCCCATTGCTCGAGCCGGAAACAAATCCAATTCCACTTCGGCCCAATCTTTGCGACAACTCGCCATCTACGCCAGTCGCCCCCTACTGATCAGTCTACCGACTCCACCCCTCAGCCTTGCTCATCTTCACTGCTGTTATGCTAATGTTCTTGACTAACTGTTTGATATATGGCAAAAATCCACCCGAATTTGAGGGCTTCTGCTTGATATTTGTTTGTTGAAATCGAGGGCTTCTGAAATAGATATTATTGAAAAATTCTGAAATCGTTGAGGTAAAGATGAAAAATTAAAAACAAAAATTCTGAAATCATTTAGCCCCAAGGATTTGCTCCCTCCGTCTCGTGGAAGCTGGGCTGCCGGCGGAGAGTGGAGAAGAGAGAGTGACTGTGAGAAGAGAGGAGGAGGAAAATTAAAATGAAATTGATTTGGGTTTGGTATGAAATTAATATTTAAAATAAAATGTCTGATTTTTGAAAATTGAAACCTTTAATCTGATTTTTGAAATTGAATATTTAAATATTTGGTTTTGTGTAATTTCCTCTTACTACTGTTTTGTGTAATTTCCTCTTAATTTCGTTTTCGTTAAATTAGTATACGTTTTCAATCGATAAATTATTATCTTACACAACGGTGAGTGCAAATACAGTGATGTCAAATACAATATCTATTGCAATTACAGTAGTTTGGTGCAAAATTGGTAAGCGCGACTATGGTGAGCTCAAATACGGTAAGTGTAAATACGGTTTTATGGTGCAAATACGCTATCTTAGGTGCAAAACCGATAATCACTGATACGATGAGTGCAAATACGGTAGGTCAAGTACGGCATATACTGTAATTAAGGTAGTTTAGTGTAAAATCGGCAAGTGCGAATACGGTGAGCTCAAATATGGTAAGTGAAAATTCGATTTATGGTGCAAATATGGTATCTTAGGTGCAAAACCGATAAGAGCAAACACGGTAAGTGTAAATACGGTGACAAAAAATGAAAAAATTTCCATTAAGCTAAAGCATCCCACTTCCCAACACACACAGTGGCCCTGCATGTAGAAAAATTGAAAACAATTACGTGTGTGATTTGAAAACACTTCCCACTTAAAATTTCAAAATTAACTAACTTTTCTTATTTGTTTATTCCAACACAGATAAAAACCCTCCCATCTTTCATCGGCTCCAACCTCAAAATCTCAGAAATTTATTGAACGTTGTACAAGAAAATATTTTTTTATATCAATCACTTCGAATTGGTAAGTATATTTACGTATATTTAATTTCATTTTCGTTAAATTAGTAAATGCTTTTAATCAATAAATTATTGTCTTACACAACAGTGAGAGCAAATACGGTGATGTTAAATACAGTATATACTGTAATTACGATAGTTTGGTACAAAATCGATAAGTGCGAATACGGTGAGATCAAATACGATAAGTGTAAATACGATTTTATGGTACAAATACGGTATGTTAGGTGTAAAATCGATAAGCGCGGGATACGATGAGTGCAAAAATGGTATATACTACAATTACAGTAGTTTAGTGTAAAATCAGCAAGCGCGAATACGGTGAGCTCAAATATGATAAGTGAAAATACGATTTATGATGCAAATACGATATCTTAGGTGCAAAATCGGTAAGAGCAAATACAGTAAGTGCATATACGGAGACAAAAAAATGAAGTCTCAATTAAATTAAAACATCACACTTCTCCACGGACACACAGTGGGCCCTACATGTAGAAAAATTGAAAACAATTACATGTGTGATTTGAAAATCTTTTGACATAAAAGTCAATTTTGAAAAGGTAAAACATCCCACCTGTATTTGTCTTCCCAATATTAATAATACATATATACACAACAATGCAACTATATTTGTATTCTCAATAGTCAATACAACTTATTTACCCGTAGAAAATATATGTAATATAATAATATATATACACACAACAATTCAGCTATATTTGTATTTCCAATATAACCTCTTTACACACAACAAAAAAGAAAACTCGTTCGAAACTTCAGTTATTTTCACATTGAACTTGTTTCAAACTGGTTTACCACTGTTCATTAAATCGTACATGGATTGGACTGTTCATAGGCTCAATTTATTTTCTCTCTTCATAGACCAAGTTTATTTTCTCTCTAATATATACTTTCACTGTATATACACCATGAGCAGTGAAGAAAGGGTAGATTCTTTAGAGGGGATATATATTTTCACTGCATATACGCAATGTATTCAACTAATCTATTTAGTATCTTCTCGTCCTTTCCACTTTTTCTTTGTTCACGAAGAGAGAAACCTTAGAAATCGTCTTCTTGTGCTCTTCCTTTTCTTCGACAGATCTACATATTAACGCCGTAATAAAGGTAAATTTGTTCGTGTTTTTCATTTGATTTCTCTATTTCATTCTATTTTTTGCATTTTAGTTGTTTATGCAACCTGTTGTTTGCAATTTGTGTTTTTTGTTCCTCACTCTGTCTCCCGTCGATTCTTGCTGATTTTCTTCAGGTTTTGTGTTGTGAAGTCTACGGGTGTGGTGAAAAGGTAAGCTTTTCTCTTTTTTTAACAAGAACTCTATAAATCTGAATTTCTTTCAAAATTTTTACTTAGATCTTCTATGGAAATTGTTATCTTGTTCATGTTCTAAAGTTTTTGTACCTTTTTCACTTCTCTTGAAACACAAATTGTAGCACTATACTTTGTTAAATTTTCAAGTTGGAAATTTTGGAAGTCATATGTTGTTTTTTTAGGGGTTCAAGTTTGTGTGTTTGGTTTTTTTTTTTTTCGTCTTCTTTCAAATTTAAAATTCTTGAATCTATAGTCGATAAGTCCCCCTCCTGGCCACTGAGGTGAGTACCCGGCCNCTATACAGAAAAGGAGAGAAATATTAGCATTATATTTTTTCTAGTTTCTTCGTATCCTCGGTCCTCCCAATGGTCACCAGTTCGAATTCTCTCAGGGCCACGGATGTGAGTACCCGGCCGTAAACTTCAGGGCCCGTGGGATTAGTCGAGGTGAGCGCAAGCTGGCCCGGACATCCACGGTTATTAAAAAAAAAATCTATAGTCGATAAGTTCTTTAGGCATTCTGTTGGGTTGGGTTTCGAAAACCAAGTGGATTAGATGAACCCATTTGGTTTTGGAATTAAGTTATGTGACTCAATTGTCGTAAAAAAGAAACTTGAGCCTTTGAAAAAAAATTGAAGTTTTAATTCAGGGAGTTTTGTGGATTTTTACTTTGAAGTTAGTAGATTTGATGGCTCAGCCTAATTCTAAGGAACCCACAAGTCAGAATTATAAAGTGAGGGGTTCTCACTCGAGGTCTTTATATCGACCATTGTTTTCCACTAATAATGGCTTGTCCCCATTAAGTCATTTTCCCTGTATTGAGTTGTTGGCTTTTTCAAACTATAGTTTGATGGAGGAAACAGATGTTACTCGAGGGCCACCAGTTACTCCATACTTTTCGAGGAAAAATGTGGCAAGGTAGTGATAGTCTTCTCCCGTGTAAAGGACATCAACGTTCTAGCAGTGATATTCCATTCGGATTTTCGACTATGATTAAGTCTTCACCTCTATTGGTGCCTACAAGTGGTCAGGCAGTATTGGGGAAAATGATTCATATAAGAGAGAATCTAGGAAATGAAACCTGTTGGGTTTAAGAGACGAGAAATGGATACAAGTAACGATAATAGGAGCAATGCAGAGGAGATACGTGTTAGGAAATAAGAGGGAGAGGTGGGAGATGATTTGTTTAATTGATGGATGAAGTTTTGATAGTGTAGATTTATGAACTAATCTGGCATTGAAGATAAAGACAAAGACATTGTCGTTTGTGGCACAAAGATGAGTGGTGGTGACAACAACATTATTGAATCAAAATCTGTCTCAAGGCATGGGTTGAGTTCAAGGGAAGACGTCAAAAGGAGCACGGCTGGCGATATTGCGCCTCCAGCCAGACACTACAAGTGCCTTTTGATGGATAGTGCTTTTGGAAATTTGAAGTTTGGTGATGAGTCCGTCAAATTTTTTGGAAAATCCAGCGGATCGGCTACCTCGAACCAATTCAATGACTGAAAGCTCTGGTAAACTCAACTTGGAGTTTGGGTATCATCAATTTGGTGAAGTTTGTGTGTTTAGTTAGAATTTTTTTTTTTTTGTCTTCTTTCAAATTTAAAATTCTAGATTCTATGGTCGATATGTTCTTTTTTATTTTTATAGAAATTAGTTTTACCTGTTCAATTTGACTTTTGTTGATTCATTTTTTGCAAGGTCTAATTGATATCTGGCTCTAGGATTTATCTTCTTTTCGTTCTCTACTGGTTACTACTATTATCAAAACTTCTAGGCTTTCCAGGAATAGCATTTTTATGGTTTTTGCATACGAATTATGCATTATCATAATGAATTCGGAGTTCCATTATGTTTCTGTTGGTTTTTTGAATTCGCCTTTTATTCGAGTTACGTTTCGATTGTTTGTTCTGCTTTCGCTTCCATTGGAGTCTTATTACTTATTTTCATTTTGCTTTAAGTGGAGTTACATTCGAAGAAATGGGCAGGGGAGGTGGCAAAACATCCGTAGTGCCATTATGCTTTTATTCACTAATATACATTTTTTGTGACTGATCCATTGTCCGATATGTTAGAAAAGTTTTACCACCAATTCTGTATGGGATAAAAAAAAAATTTCCTGAGTGGGATTTTGTCAAATAATTTACATTTTCTACTTCATATTTTCTTTATTCTATTGTGAAAAGATTTCCCCCCCCCCCCAAAGATACAATTTAAACACTAATGCTTACTGCAGCAGAATAGTTACTTTCATGATGAACTATTATAAACATTATGTTATTTTATTTTAAGTGTTGTTACATTTCTTTTGTTTCTTTTTTTTTTTCTTTCATTAGACAATTGATTCAAAAGTATTCAGTCAAGTATAATTAAACTAGAGGTAATGAATGCAATAAATTAGGATACTGTGCATATTTCTATTAATAACATTGTCTTTCTATATTTTCCAGACAGGAAATGTCAGGTCGCCAATTTTTGTAATAATAATATTCGCTTGTGTTGCGGAAAGATAAACAATCAACAATGGAGCATTCTCCATAATCAACTATAGTTAATCACTCAGTTGTTTCCCAATGGACATTCTTGATATCTTTTTTTCCTGCGATGACTATTTTAATTTGAATATTTGTTTTTTTATCTCCGTATTTTTTAATTTGTTAATTAAATGTATAGATGTATATTCTTTTAGAATTGAAAACTCCATTAAATTATTTTTACAATTTTCTCACCTTTTCCTTTATTTTCAGGTTATCTGCTTAAATTCCACCAACGCTGAGTTTCCTCAGCTTAATCAGCCCATAATTTATCAACAATCTGACTTTTATACTTCAGAGAAAAAAATAGATAAACTTCCTGACTTTCAACTCCAACAAAATAATAACGTACTTCATATACCGTCTAATGTATATGTATTACCACCATGTATTTATTGTACACATTGTAATGCATGGAAATTTTATAGAGAAAGTAAATGATTTTGTTGCTCTGATAGAAAAGTTAAGCTCTTTATGTCTGATTCACCAACTCAATTGTATAATTTATTCACTTCTACAGTACTTAGTCGTATGGAATTTTAAAAAATCTCAAGGGGATATAATAACCATTTTGCTTTTACTTCATCTGGCGTAAAATACGACAAAGAACTTTTCAAAACATACAAAGGTATTTACACATTTAAGGTACAAGGACAAGTACATCATTATGTGAACCAACTTATGCCAAAAAATAATACGTATTCTTATATGCAATTATATTTTTACAATACGGACAATAAAATTCAAAATCATATGAAAATGTCATCAAATTTTGTTGAATCTACTTTAATTATTCTAATTGAAATTTTGAAAGTGAATCTATATAGTAAATTCTTCAGGTCATTAAGTAATATGACTAACTTGAATGATCATCAAATCTTAATACGGTGCGATCCAGAAATTGATCAAAGAGTTTTTAATACTCCTACTGCATCTCAAGTAGCTACCATATGGGTTGAAGATAATGAAAATATGAATATTCATGTTCGTGACATTAGTATATATGCCCATCCTGGTAATTCACATAGAGTTCATTACTATTATGGCTATTATGATGTGTTACAGTATCCATTACTCTTCTCATATGGAGAATGCGGTTGGCATGAAGGCATTGAGAGATGCAGAAACGTATTCTCTCAACCTGAACATATATCAACATCTGATAGTTTTGTTAGCACAAGTAGTTCAGTAGTTGAATTTATTGAGAAGGAGAATGAAGGTTTGCAAATATAGTATTTCATAATTTTTTTTCCTTTTCTAACATAAATGTCCTAAATAAGTATTTCATTTCGTTTTATGTTGTTCATGCAGTGCTTCATCAAACTTACTCAAGTCTCTTGTCGAGAATACTATTCATACAAGTTACAAATTAGGCATTCCAGTAAGTCTATACTACTTCCTGCTGGTAGATTGTTCCAACAATATGTAGTAGATATGTATGTGGGAATAGAAACTGCTAGGTTAGACTACTTTCGAAATAATAAAAAACAAATTCGTGCTGAATTTTATCGAGTATTGTAGATAGTGTTAAAAATCGGGAAAGAAGGGGGGGTGTAAAATTAGAAGAAAATTTGTTTTGCTGCAATCTTTTACATGTGGGCCTAGAGATATGCTAAAAAGATATATGAATGCAATGACTATCATTCAACGTTACGAAAAATCAGATATTTTAACTATAACATATAATCCAAATTGGCATGAGATTAAACAAGAACTAAAACACAATGACAAAGTTTAAAATCGACCTGATTTAATTGCTCGTATATTTAAAGCAAAATTTGAAGAATTAAAAAATGATATATTCAAGAAAAACATTTTAGGCCATGTTGTTGTACACATATATATTATTGAATTTCAGAAAAGAAGTCTTCGTCATGCATATCTATTATTAATTTTCAACAATGGACATAAGATCAATTGTGCTGTAGAGGTTGATAGGATAGTGTCTTGTGAAATTCCTAAGAAAAACTACACTCATCTTCATTCTATTATTGTTAAACATAATATGCACGGCCCTTGTGGAAATCTCAATCTAAAAAATGTATGTATGGAAGCAAATAAGGTTGTAAAAATAAATACCCTAGAGATTATTGTAATACTACTATATTTAGTCAAAATTCATACCTATTGTACAAACGTCGTAATATTTTTCTTTCTATTAAAGTTAGAGATAAAATGTTAGACAATCATTGTGTTGTACCATATAATTTTTATTTAAGTGCAAAATTTGACTGCCACATTAATGTTGAAGTTTGTTCTTTTATTAAAGCTATTAAATATTAATACAAATATGTGTATAAAGGGCATGATCGTATTACTTTTTCAGTCAATACGAATGGACCAAATAAAGAAATAGATGAAATTTCTTATCAATCTGCTAGATGGATATCTCCACCTGAAATTATGTGGAGGATTTTTTCGTTTACTTTATCATAAATTTATCCCACTGTTTATGCTTTACAACTTCATATTGAAAATCATCAACAGGTAACATACAACGATGAAGATGATTTATGTATTATTATTGACAAAGAAAGTGTAAAGAAGACAATGTTGACAGAATTTTTTCGAATAAATGAAACAAATGAGTTTGCTCGTACACTTTTGTATCGAGATTTTACGAGGCATTTTGTTTAGAATACAAATAAGAAAATTTGGACTCCTAGTAAAAAATACTGTTGTTGGACGAATTGTTACAATAAATCCATTTGAAGGAAAACGATATTTCCTCCGAATTCTTTTAAATCATATTCGAGGCATAACATCATTTCATGGTCTACGTATTTCAAATGGAGTAAATGTTATCACATATCGAGAAGCTGCAATTTTACACGGTTTGTTAGGTGGAGATACTCATTGTGAATAATGTTTATCCGAAGCTATATTTTACGAAATGCCTACTTCTTTAAGACGTCTTTTTGCTACCCTTCTTACACTTTGTAAGCCTAACGATCCAAAATTCTTGTGGGAAAAATTCAAATTGCATATGATTGATGATTATGTACATGAAAATACACTTTTGGAGGTTGCTGAATTACGAGCTTTAGAGGATATAAGTTCTATTTTAGAATTATTAGGTAAAAACATAAATGACTATGAATTAGTACCATTTGATATAAATATAAATGAGAATGAAAGATTGAGAAGAATGGTCGTAGAAGAAATAATGAATTTGAACATTGAAGAAGGATATGTTTGTGCGTCAATTGTAAATAACAAACAACAATTTGCATATGATGCAATTATGGAGAAAATTTGGGCTCAAGTGATACTTTTTTTATCGATGGTCCATGTAGTATGGGCAAAACCTTTTTTTTATAAAGCATTATTAAGTGGTATAAGGTCTCAAGATTTAATCGCTTTAGCAATTGCGTCTTCTGGCGTAGCTGCATCTCTTTTACCTGGAGGTCGAACAGCTCATTCAAGATTTAAAATTCCTCTACAAACAGTTGGTGAAGTTATCTGTTCTGTTAGTAAACAATCGGCTCTAGGGACTTTGTTAAAAATGTCTACATTAATAATTTGGGATGAAGCACCTATGGTGAATCGTTGTCGAACAGCTCATTCAAGATTTAAAATTCCTTTAGAAACAATTGGGGAAATCAGTTGCTCTATTACTAAACAATCGGTATTAGGATCTTTGTTGAAAATGTCTAAGTTAATAATTTGGGATGAAGCATCAATGGTAAATTGTTGTGTTGTTGAAACTGTGGATAAAATGCTAAGAGATGTTACTGATTCTGGTTTACCTTTCAGTGGGAAAAAAGTAGTTCTTGGAGGAGATTTTAGAGGTTTACTAGTAGTACCAAGAGGGAAAAAAGAAGACATAATTAAAGCTAGCTAAGTCTTTTCTTATCCGTGGCCTTTATTTCTACATCTACCATTAGTTGAAAACATGAGGGCAAAATTTGATCCTACTTTTTGTGATTATTTGTTGAGAATTGGAAATATAACAGAGAAAGAACATAGTTGTAATTGTATTAAGATTCCAAAAAATATCATCAAACCACACGAAGATGAAATTACATCTTTGAGAACTCTGATAAATTATGTGTTTCCAAATATAGAAGCATATGCTGACGATTTACATACAATGGCAAATCGAGTTATTCTTACACCTAGAAATGAATGTGTTGATCATGTTAATAAAATTTTATTAGAGCAAATTCCTAGTCAATTTTATACATACTACGGCTTTGATGAAGCAATCGACAAATCCGAACAAAGCTTACAGGAAGACTTTCTAAATAGTTTAACTTCAAATGGTATTCCATCTCATGAGTTGAATCTTAAAGTGAACTTCCCTGTAATGTTATTACGAAATATCAATCCATTTGAAGGACTATGCTATGGAACACATCTTACTTATCGAAAATTTGAAAAGAATGTAATTCTTGCTAAAATTACAGTTGGCGAGTACTATGGAAAACGTGTTTTTTTTTGTACCAGAATCCCTTTCATACCCTTCAAAGTGATCAAACATCAATTGCATTTGAAAGAACTCAATTTCCTATTAGGCCATCTTTTGGAATGACAATAAACAAAGCACAAGGACAAACACTTAATTTTGTTGGTTTATATCTTCCACAACCAATATTGTGTCATAGTCAATTTTATGTAGCATTGTCAAGAGCTAAAACAAGCAAGTCTTTAAAAGTTTTACTTAACCCGTCAGCAATTGAAAGTTCACACTTGGCATGAACTAAAAATGTTGTATATAAGGAAATTATTTCGTTCATACATCTGTAAAAGTGCATTATGATCACACAAAATTCAAATTTGTTTTTGTGCTTCAGGTTGAGGTGACTTTCATCAATGTCTCAGACTTCAATCACAAACTAAAGGTATGATTTCTTCTAAAAAGAATCTATCCAACTTTTACTGACCATTTTTGTTCATTTGTTTTCACACTTCCTTGTTTGAAACTAGTTTAGTCCTGTGCATTAAAAAGAGGTGGGTTGCAGTGTTCAGAAAAGTAAAAACTGAGTGTTGAAATACAGATATAGTTAAAATAAAGGCTTACTGGTTTTGAAATTGTTGTATCTATTGCGAAAATGGTTACAACGATGGTGTCGCAATTTGAATTATTGTGTTTGTTCTAGAAACATTTATTAGATGCTGAAATTTGCTTTAGAATGTGTACATGCAAGAATTTTAAGGCTGATTTTTTTTATTTGTGATTACAATAATTTTTTTGTGTGCGAATGTGAAGAAAATTGGAATTCCAGGGTTCGGGAATTGCGAAGTGTTTGAACTCTAGATTTTTTTCGAAATACCAACTTGTCAATAAGAGCTGTAATTCTTTTTTTTTTTTTTTATCTTTATCCTGTTGCTTGTATTGTGTAAGTCGAACAACTTAATAAGAATTATGTTTGTTATATAATTATTGTCTTAGTTGCAGGACTTTCATTCTAAGTTGAAATAATTGATTCCAGAACATCAAATACTTCTATTAGGCTTGAACTTTTATTTCTTAGTAACAATATACTTCATTCATTTAACAGTTCTTTAATTTCTTATAGGTTTGAAATTCCAATAAACTCATGTTTCCAATTTTCATATAAAACCGTGTACTATAACAAAGTTAAGTCCATGTGTTAAGCTTATTGCATTTTTATTTTAGCTTACTCGTCATAATTTTGTTAAATTATGGTTTCTCAAAAAACAGCTCTTCTACGAAAAATATAATCATCTTCTTTATGTAGTTAAAACTAACTTCAGTTGTATTGTCGTTGATGTGTTTTTGAAATTCAAAGAAGTTTATAATGTAAAAGAAGTTTCATTGTTTATCTTCTGTTTTGAAGATTTCTATTCGACTACTATGATTTTCACTTCTTTTTTTCTTTCGTTTTTACATGGATGAATAGTTCTGATCTATACTTTATTCTCAATGTGTATATAGTTTACATTATATGCTCTATGGTAGTTTTCTTTTACTTTTTCATGATCATATCTGGGGACAATTTTATTTACGGTTCCCATTTTGTACTTTTTTTTATGGAAGGAGGGCGGTACCTCCGATATTTTATTAATATGTCATCACTTGTGGCGGAGGAATACCGTGATTACAATTGATATCAACGAAATCAATAAATGAGGAAGTATTACTTCCCTTACAGTGAAAATAAAGAATAATAGGAAAGCAGTAAAAAAGTAGTACTACTTCCCTTGCAAAAAGAACAAGTTAAAGCAAAAATAAAAGAAAAAACAAAATACAAATACTTAAACTCCAGTGTTGTGCAAACCATATCTGTCAATCTGAACAAGCGCCCTAATATGTCGTGGTAGGTCGGCTGGTCCATATTCCTGATATTTACGATGATGCCAACCATCAGTAGCAAGAGCATCTGCAACTTGGTTCCCCTCTCTGAAGATGTGGGAAACCATATCTCTGTCAAAGGAAACGGTATCTGCAATCTGTCTAAGTATCCCCTAGATAGGCCACGGTCTGCAACCTCTGGCGATGCAATGAATGGAAACAGTCGAGTCTGCCTCAACCCATTTTGTACTTAAAAATGATGACTTTGGTTTTTATTCAATTTATGTTCAATTTAAGATATCCCAATTTTCAATTCTGCCAGTATTCGAGTAATCACATATCTTAAACAACATTTTTTTTTTGGAGAAAGATTTAGTTATGAAGAAAATTAAATAAATTGTCTCCCGTCCCACCATCCCATTGGCTTTTATGGGGCAGAAGTTGTAGAAGGGTAAGTGAGGAAAGGAACTGGGAATGGTGGGGAAGACCAACCATGCAAGTGAGGATAGGATGAGGGGGGATAGGGGGTAAAGGAGGACAATGAGTTAGATTATGAATATATAATGAAGGTTAAGGTGCGCATGAGTGGGGACATTGAAAGCCCAAGAATAGCTATCCAAGAGGGGGGGGGGGGGTTAATTGATTTTTAAAACTTTTTCTAAAATAAATCCAAGTCTTAAACAATATACTAGCAATTATA
>CAIGRT010151802.1:0-25389 GCA_903798405.1 Fraxinus platypoda | reverse complement strand
CCGATGTACTTGTAGCACATCCCAATAAAAAATATCAGTAGAACCGAATCCTTGCTGGCATTATCAATTTTAACGGCAATAATTGCCCAATTACTAAAATAAAAAATGTCAAAATTAAAAATTTGAAGTCCAAAATTGTAGAGAGAGAGAGAGGGGATTTGATTCAAGTTCGGTCTTCCCATTTCCGTGAAAGAAAACGAACTAAAACCCTAGAATTTTGAATCAATTAAATTCTCTCCCTCAATATTTGAGCTGAAAAAACCTTTTTTACATACGTTTTTGGGTAACTTTATTTTTTTTCCCCCTCTGTTGGGCTTGAATTTTGAGCTTGGGCTTTGGAATCTGGAAAATGAGCAGCAGAAAAGAAGAGGAGAGAAACGAGAAGATCATAAGGGGTCTCATGAAGCTCCCTCCGAATCGAAGATGCATCAACTGCAACAGCTTGGTAATAATATTAATTTGTTCCATTTTTTGAAATTTTGATTCAATATTTTGAAAAAGTTATACCTTCAATGAAAATCTCTATTCGATTGAGATATAGAAACAGTATTTGGAGCTGTTTGATTGCAAAAATTCAGTAATAAATTGGGCATTTAAGAAAACTTTAATCTCTTCTTGTTGTTTTTTAAAACAATACTGGAATAACAATTAATCTGATTAGCTTCTGTAGAAATGATTTTGTTACACACGCTGTAGTGCCTTATACAATGCTAAAGATCCTAAAGTAATATATATGAGTCCTAATTTCTTTTTCGTTAAAATTTTAGGATTTATATAGCTTCAGATACTTGTTATTGGGATTAATGTTTTGAGTTGAATACTATTTTGTGGCTGCAGGGACCTCAATATGTTTGCACAAACTTTTGGACTTTTGTTTGCATAACTTGCAGTGGAATACAGTAAGTGCATTTTGCTCACCACCATTAAAGAGTATGCAATTCTGATATGTGCATACATTCATTTCCGTCAAAATTCAAGTAACCCATGTGGGGTATTGGGTATTCTATGCCATAACGTGACTACACGTCATATCTCCTTTGATCACTTCCTTGTGGTGTTCTTTCAATCAAATTTTTTCATCAGTTATCATTTTCTTTTGCTTAGTATATTGACGAAGAACATAATTTCAAGACATCAATATTAGAAAAATATTCTTGTTTGTGCAGTCGTGAGTTTACTCATCGCGTGAAGTCTGTTTCTATGGCTAAGTTTACTTCTCAAGAAGTGGATGCTCTTCAAAAGGGTGGTAATCAGGTAAGCAATTATGACATGTTTCCAATTTTTTCTCTGATAGGCACCTTGTTTTCCAGTTTGCTTACAAGGCATCACTCATTCAGCGTGCCAGAGAGATATACTTAGCAGCCTGGGATCCACAAAGGCAGAGACTTCCTGATAATAGGTGCAATATCTATTTTATGATCAGAAGTACCTGTCAATTGCATAACTGGAAGGTTAACCATGTCTTTCTCTTGCAGCAATGTTGATAAAGTTCGTGAGTTCATAAAGAATGTTTATGTAGATAAAAAATTTGCCCTGGAGAAGACATTTGACAGACCACCAAGAGATACACAGGTTAGGTTCCTGGACCAATGTGATCTCTAAAGATGGTTCCAGAAAAGACGTTTATTAGGTTTACTTATTTTGATTTATCCACGACAATTATTTCCACGCAACCTTAAATGGAGACTAAATTATGATCACTCTGATTTGTCAGAACGCAAAATGCCAGGAAGATGAGACAAGGCGAGCAAGTTCATACCATTCTTATTCACAAAGTCCACCATATGATTTTCAGTATGAAGAACGACGTTATGGGAAACACACACCCGGACTCACTAGAAAGCCTGGGTCAGATCGAGGCCTGTACGGAGGAAAACTGTCTAGTTTCTCGAGTCCTGGCCATGCTAATGATAATGTATATGAGGACAGGTCTGATGTGCTATCACCTTCCTCCCAGAAAGACATTGGAAGCCCTGTCAATACAACGTCAAGAGATAGTTCGAGTGAAGTTGTACGGCATCATGCGGTTTCCAACCATGTAGATGCATACACCAAAAGAGATGGAGGAAGAACGTTGCATCCACAGGTCAGGTTTCTCTCATGTCTATGTGCATTCTGGTAAAACAGTGTGGTAAAACAGGGAGTTCCTTGGACCTTTTCTACCGGTATTGGTTTCTGGTACTTGTCTTTATTAAAATCAAGGATCAAATTGAGGGCATAACCTTGATTATGGAGTTCTTTGCTCTCTTATTCCTGTGTGCTTCAAAATTTGAAGAATTTGTGTTCTTCTTTCTGACTATTGGATGCACAAGGAATGCAATGCCAATTGTGGAATAAATAGCATGCCAACATTTCCCCTCCCTTGAAAAAAAAAAAAAGGAGCAGAGGAACAATGAGAAGGAAAAGGAAAAAAGTGGAAATGAAAATTTTCAAATCTTATCACTATAAAATTTAAATTTTCCTCTGTACAAGTATTGTTACCATCTTAAAATTGCCTGAGTCAATCTTCCAAGTGATGTTTAACTGTTTTTTTAATTAAATTCCTGCACTTAAGTTGCGGTTCAATTCAGAAGACAATTTTGAAGTTTAAAATGATCTAAATTTTGTATTCTTTCTTTGTTTAGCCTCATTTAGTTTGTGGATGTATGGACATTATTAAAACTCTCATTTAGAATTTCTGGTTGGCATACACCATTACTAGTGATATAAAAAGGGTTTTTTGATTATTATTTTTTTTCATGAATTGCCTCTTCCTTGGTGCCTTATTAATATATTTTGTACTTTTGATTTTGTGGAAAAATAAGAAGATGGTTTCTAATTATGATGGTTACGAAATTAAGACTTTCAGTCGTTAATAATTGAGAAATTGTGAGGTACATAATAATATTTTGCTTAATGATGATACAACAGAAAAACATTGTCATTTCATTAATCCAGTAACATAGATATGGTTTTCTTTAGCTGAGTCCTTGTCTCTAGTTCCTATGTTGACTGTATCTTACTTGCTGGCCATTAATTTATCATGAAATTTTTGGATAATTACTTTTACCTGTCATTGACTGTTTTACCTAATTTACCTAATTTACTGACTCTATAATAATTTTAAATCCAGAGAAATGCATCTTCAGGAAGCTTTGGGTCATTTGATAGCAATTCCACGTCTTTCACATCAGTAAATTCTTTTAACTTGCTGGAAATTGCCTCAGAATCCGGACAATTTGCTGAGACTTCCCATCAACCACAGCATTCAATATCTGGGAACTTTGATAGCTTGGATCTTTTCAGTGCACCCTTTGCACCACAAAATGTTACCTCAGCATCTCCAGCAGCTGGTAGGACTCAATTTCCAGAGTCATCTCCAGCTCAATCCATTGATTTGTTCCAGCAATCTTCTGATCCTTCAGTTCCAACTTTCAACTCACATCAACCATCTAAAACCCTTCCTTCTTCATCTTTAGACTTATTTGCTGAGATGCCTCAGCAGCAATCCTCTACAGGTTCCAATGGAAAAATCTCTGAGGGAATTCCAAAAAATGAAGGATGGGCAACATTTGACATGCCTCGGAATGCATCATCTATGGGAATTGAAAATTCGACCCCTGCCATAGTACCATCTTCTGACATGAGTTTTCTAGGGAACATAGATTTGGGATCGCTTGAGCATAATCCATCCTCTCAAGATTCTTCTGACCATCGGCCTTCTGCAGATATGTCTAATTTATGGCATGCAGGTGCACAAAATTTTGAGGCAACCACAAAAGCAACGAGCATTCATGTAAACACTATTCTGTCGACTTGTGTGTACAAGAAGATAAATAAGTTTGGCCTTGGCCAGGCAATTTGGTTGTTGCATATATGAACAGGGGAACATGAACTTGATTCTGTTTATATTCAATGATCTTATATGTATATGGAAGTTATATGCTTTTAATGTTGTGCAGTCTTGGAATGCGTTCGAAGATTCCAAAGGAGAACAGTCAATTGAGAACACTGTCAAAAGTAGCGAACCAGTCAGCAGCCCATATACTTCAGATGCTTATCAGTGTCTTGGATTTAGCATATATGAGGTTGCAATATCTTCCTGTTAATACTGATGAATATGTTGCTCTTCTTGCACTTAGTTGCATGCTTTTTTGTTTGCAGGCCTTGGATAATGATATATTTCAAAGAGCTGCAGACAATACTGGACGCCCTTTATCTAGTATAACATCTCATGCCAGTGCATTGTCGCATGATTTCCACTCGCTTCCTGCAGTGGTTTGTTCTATTACTTTGGTTGAGCCTGCTTGCACTAATGACTAATTTTTCATTTAAATTAGTGTTCACTCCTTTCATTTATGATATGTTTCCACTCTGTTTATAGGATGTAGTACATTCAAACGGGACAAATCACAGGTCTTCCAATCCATTTAATCTTCCCGATGATTCTGACATGGAATCAAGTAATATGGTATGTCTTATTTACTTCTTTATTCTTTGGTCCTGCTTTAAATGACTTGCCCTCTAGATCTAGGGATAGGTGGACTGGAGGCCTTTTTTTTTTAAGAAAAGGAGTGGGGTTTTGATTTATGTTTCTCACTTGGGTCGCAAAATGACTAAACACTTGACTTTTGCTGCGTTATGTACGTTTTACTTTGTTTATTCTTGATTGATACAAGACAAACTGTGATTTAGATTAGTTGTTAAATTTTCAATTCAGAGCTGCTAACTAGATCATATTGTAAATGCTTTTGGAGAGCATATACCTTTGTTAGACGGATAAATCCTATGATCTTTGTATGTGTGGTGCACTACTAGGGTGTCAATTAATAGAAAGTTCATTTACAAACAAATTAGTAGAGTACTTGTTGATTGCCTTTAGCTTGTGGGCATGTATGTGTCCCAGACATATCCAGGGCATGGACTTGTGACCCTAAGAGGTGTATCCATGCTTCCTTGATTTTGTTTTGAACTCAATAATAGGATGTACCACGTGCTTGGTTGAAAAAAAGTTGGATCTAGGTGCTTTATTCTGTTGTTACATTGGTTACCTGGCATCCGTTTGACCTTTATATTTTCAAGAGTGAGGGATGTGGTGGTGTAGGAAGGAAGAGGCATTCTTGTCATCATTTATTAAGTTGCATTTAACTGGAACTTGCTTATCATGATAGTAACAATATTCTTCAAGATAGATTGGTTTAAAATGTGGAAATGTTAAGTTGTTTCTCACTTTCTGGAGAGAACTGAGTGTGACACTGATTTTTTTTTTTTGTTTGTTTTTTTTGTACAATCGTCTTGTATTAATCAAGATCATAAAATGTGGATATTTTGTTGTAGTTAAGGAGAATTATTGATATTCAGTGAATTATTTCTAATTTTGATGATTCACTTTTAGTCTCAGTTCTGGGACATGAACTCTTTGCAATCGGCAATTCCAAATAGCAGTTTACCAACTTCCTTTGTTGGTGGCGTAACTCAGTCTTGGTTTCCCCAAAATCCAGTTACATGCTATGTTCCTGGTGGAGTGACATTTGATCCTCCCATTGGTACTTCATTTTCATTTGACTATCATCTTCTTCAAGGAAAAAAGCTTAATTTTATCATTGTGTGCCCTTTCTGATGATGGTTTACTCTGCAGGCTCATTGGGATTTATTGCAGGACAAGCACCGAGCAGCCAGATACCGTATGTTCTCTTTCTGTCTTTTTCCCTATTGACTGGTTTTATGTTTGTTGATTATTTCTATGTTATAATCTGTTTGTGGCTCGTTTCTTTTGTGGTTGGCCTTAGAGTTGAAGCTATATAAAGCTTTCTAAAATATGTCAAACGTTTGACTTATAAGGTTACATGAAATTGATTGATTATGGTATTACGGTCTGATGCCTTTGATTCATAATGGGCTGATGAGTGATGAATATTACACCAAAAAGTTATTGATTTCTGATTGGGATTAACATTATTTAATTATTTATTTACTCTTGTATCAATTCAGTTATAAATTTCAAACAAACTACCGCATTTTTTCCTTGTCCTGGCGAAGTTTGGAAATTTAGATAGTTCCTGCATACTATTTAGTTTGTGAATTCTTTTCATACTCCTCGACTTTGGTTGCAGAAATGGAATATAATATAGATAAAGAGAGCGAATGAGATCTTGAAAACTCAAACTAAGAGAAAAGATCAGGAAAGAAAATTAGATTGGAAGAGGGAATTTTAATTAACCTGCAAGTTGTTCAGCGATGAGGTGGGAGAAATAAAAAACTGTAATTTGGGTGATGATATATGTCATTCAAATGCTTAAATTGTGAAATTCTTATGTAAAATACCTCAACGAACCGGGTTCTGGATTCAAGTAATTGCCTTTGTATACTGCTTGATGATAAATCATAATCATCCACAATCATTTGTTTGGTATTCTTGCAGGAATGTCCCGGCACAAGGCCATGTTGCATCTGTTGGAGGAAATCCTTTTGCATAGGATTCAAACGTGTTTATTGAACTTCTCTAGCCTATCTTTGCATTTCTCTTCGTGGACTCCAAACTGACAGAGCTCTTCATCTATATGGCTTTCACATTCTTTGCAAAATGAGTCCTGGCTTTGAAAATCCTGTGTAGTTTGTGATTTACGAGTCTTACTCCTGGGATTTGTATTATTACCATGAACTTACAATTCCAGCTGAGAGTGTAATTGTAGGGGCTTGAATTGATTGTATAATTATAATAGTAGGGATTACTTCAACATTCACTATAGTGCGCGCATTCTTGGATCGCTTAGTTATGTAATAGTTATTGTTTTGGGAGCCCCTGGTTTGTGTGATCAGTACTTTTGTGAGCTTATCTTTGTTTTCGAGAGAGATTTTCACTTCTCTTGTTATTTATCGTAGTAGTTGATTGATCCAGAGTTTGTCACATTGTTGAATTACATAAATCTTGTGTTCTTTCTTATCTTGTTTGTCTTTATTTACACGAAAGTGAGTTCCCCAAGTTTGTCAATTCGACAAATTTGTTGTGTGTGGTCTTTTTGCTACCACTTTGATTATGTCCTAGGTACAACTGAATTGAATTGGACCGGTCGATTCTGTAATCCTAATAGTCAAAGGAAACTTTATATGTGCATAAATGAACGTAATAAATAAATTGAGTGGATTACTGGATTAACTCATCGCAATAGTCACTTTATTACAAGGTTCTACTTCAAGGTTCGACGGAGTGTATATATAGATAAAATTATAGGCTCGTTACTTGCTAGACAAGAAATTTTGTAGCCATTAAACTCCGTTTGATAGGCAAACGTGAAAAGAAATTTCAATTCCATGTCATTTGAAAAATAAAAATTCACAAAATCAATAAAAATTTGTTATTCATGAAAACAAAGAAAATGTAACTTAAATGATTGTGCCTTGAAATTCTATTTTTATTTTCACATTGCAATGAAACTGTCAAGGTAAAATTCAATTTCGTAAGACGTGACATTTTGAATAGAAAAGTTTGCTATCAAACGAGGCATCACAGATTCCAAGATTCCACTTCTACTATTTGAAATAATCCTCTCCTTCATTTTCTTCTCTCTTTCAATTTCCCTTGGTTCCCCCCTACTCCCATCACCCCAATCGCAATTTTTTTTACAAAAATGGAGCCCGTTGGCAGCATCCTAGATTCGATCGGCCAAGAAATCATAGGCGTAATGTCTCCAGTTTCTATCTGCATGTTCCTTGTAGTCCTGCTTGTCTACTCCCTCTACAATCCTGCCACCGCCACCACCATCAGGACCGCCGCCAATTTGGTCTACATGGAGTCCCCCACCGATTCTACCGCACAAAAACTTGAGGGTTCTCTCTTAAACGCCGCCGTTTTCATTATCCTAATAGCTCTTGTGGCATTCCTTCTTGTTCTCCTTTACTACTATAACTTTACTAAATTTCTCGTGCATTACACGCGCTTTTCTGCCTTTACTGTGTTTTCGTCTATGGGAGGTTCTGTTCTGCTTTCACTGATTCAGCATTTTAGTTTTCCCGTTGATGTTGTTACGTTCTGTGTTTTACATTTTAATTTTACGATTGTGGGTACTCTTTGTGTTCTGTCGAGCGGTGGACCGATTGTGTTGAAGCAGAGTTATATGGTGGCTTTGGGGATTATCATGGCGGCATGGTTTACCAAGTTGCCTGAATGAACTACTTGGGTTTTATTGGTGGCGCTGGCTGTTTATGATTTGGTGGCGGTTTTGGCGCCTGGTGGGCCATTAAAATTGTTGGTGGAGTTGGCAGCAAGTCGGGATGAAGAGTTGCCAGCTTTGATATACGAGGCGAGACCAACTGTGGATATGGATAGGTCAGGCATTAGGAGCTCGAGTTTGGGACTTTTGGTTGGTGGGGTTACGGGAGATAATAGTGGAAGTAATGGTGGTGCAGTTGAGTTGCAAGTGGTGTTGAGGAATGATAATGATAATAATGAAAACTATAATTGGGATGGGGAGTCCATAATCAATTTGCTGGAAAATGAAAGTAATGAGATTGAAGTGGTAAGAGAGGATGTAGGAGAGAGCTCTCCTTTGATTGGTGGTAGTAGTTTAATTGAAAGACTATCAACCCCAAGTGAGAGGACAAACAAAGATAATGTTGGCTTGTTCGAGTTTAATAGAAGTAATAGCGGATCCAGAGAGAACGAGTGTCAGGGGGAGGATATGGGTAGAACAGGATTAAGGGGGTTGAAGCTTGGCCTTGGGGATTTTGTTTTCTATAGTGTGTTGGTGGGTAGGGCGGCGATGTATGATTTGATGACTGTTTATGCTTGTTATCTCGCAGGACTTGGATGTACTCTCATATTGTTGGCAGTCTGTCGTCATGCGTTGCCAGCGCTTCCCATATCGATTACTTTGGGAATCATGTTTTACTTTTTGACGAGACTACTAATGGAACCGTTTGTTGTTGGGACTTCTACTAGCTTGGTGATGTTCTAATCCTTGCTACATAATTCTGTGGAACAAATGGATTTTGCTGATTGCAACATTGCTCACGACCTTAAAGATAAGGATTATCCTTTTTGACGAGATAGTAATTTCCTCAGGACAACTTCAGCAGATTTTTGTATGTGAACAACTAGTGAATAATTGTGTATTTTCAGGATTTGTTCATTGTTGTTGATGGCTTTGATCCTGAAGAGATATGTTAAAAACATTTAACTCAATGATATAAAGTGTAAATAAAATAGAACTCTGTTTCTCCTACTCGATTATTAGATTTGACTACTGTGGCATTTTCTTTCTGATTATGCTGTTAAAGATAACTTATGTATTAGAATTTAGAAAGAGATGACTTGAGGAGATGTCTCTCCTTGGGTGGTGACGCTGGGGTTTATGCCGAGAAAACTAACTCTTCCATATGAAGGAAGCTTTTCTATGTCTCACATGGATATAAGTTCAGAAATTAGCATTTATTTATAGAAAGCAAAATCTCATTAAGATAGTAATTTCGGCTTGAAGAAGTGAAATTGTGAGGCCTTAAATAGGTTTTTCTAACTACTGTTCTCCTTTTGACCGCATAGAGAACTTCGGATGTAAGCTATGCATGACTGAATCTGACTCATGATATTGTATAGTTTGATATGACTATTCTTTTCTTCTTCCTTGCCACAATTTTCATGTTCCAACCTTTTCTTTTTAATTTTATGGTAACTCAAATTTCTTGTTTCTGTACAAACCAAACTAATATATGTAAATGTAGTAGTTATTGAAAATTAGCTATATTTTTGCAATCTAATTACTTTTCATTATTTCATATCAACAGAATCTGACATATATATGTATCTTCTTTATAATTGTTTTTCATGCATGTCTAAGAGGTTTGAAATCACAGTGGAAGCGCAACAGTTGAGAAATATTTTACAGCACTCACCCAAGTCAAATGTTTGAAATGTTGCATTAACTCTGAACCCTAGGTTTATGATCATGTTGCAGGGAAGACTCTACAATGATTTCCAGTAGGCACTGAGTTAAGAAATTTATGATCATGTTGTTTGGGAATCACTGTAACCGTTTGTGTTTTCATTCACTTTTTGGTCAAATGTTGCTAGGTTTATTTGAGTGTATACTGAGCTTTCAGAGATTAGGAAATGCACTTAGAGCATGTTTAGCTAAGCTTCAAAAATTAAAGGTAGACCGTAGACCTTTTAACTTTAAAGCTACTTTTTTCTGGTTATTTTACTTTTTTTCTTACTTCTAACTGCTTGCTTTAGTACTTGTAAGAACTTTTTAATCTTAGCCAAACATGCTCTTAGTGATACAGGATTTATGTGCTCAGTTTCGAGCTTTAGATGCATACTGTTAAAATGATATCAATGATGATCCTGGTTGATGTGTTGGGACTCGGAAGTGCTACAGTTGTTAGTATCTGAATGTAGTTACTTTCGTAATGTTAGTATCTGATTGATGTTAGAAAATCAACCCTTTGGATTAATGTTCGTGCCTTTGTGGAAATGGAAGATACCATCCAGTATAATGTTGGATGAAAGCAGTTAATTGCGCAGGTGTGTGAATATATCCTTCTGCATTATTTGGTGCACAAACATTTGACAAGTTTTTATGCAGTGCTATTCGTGTTGTTGGGGCCAGGCTGTTTGGACAGCAACAAGATTTGCCGAGAGTGAAAATTGTAGGTATGTTACACCTCGTGTTCTTGTGCTGTCTTGAAAATTCTTTTAACTAGAAATTACTGTTGGTTCTTCTTTAGCTAATCTATTCTTCTTCATTCTCCATTCCTTGTGGCATTCTGCTGCTGCATTTGGGTTTCAAGCTAAACATACTTCGAATGTAAATATTTGTTTTCTTGCAAATCTCCCCTGGCCATGAAAAATTTCATTTGTATTTTTTTCACGTCCTTGCACAAGATGAAAATCAGCAGTGAGTTTCTTTTTCCTCTCTTGATTCTCTTGCCTCTCCGTTCCCAACAAGCTTTTTAATATTATCATACTAACAGTGATACATATGTTTCTGTGTGAGATTGATTGATCATATGTTTACTGATGTTTCATTACTATCCCCGAGGTCGAAACTGGCATCGTTGAGGCATGTCTGGTAGGGCCCACCGTCGTTGCATAGTGGAATTCGCATGCTTGTCCTGGTGGAAGATTTCTTCAAAAAAATCACTTCCAAACAAGAACTATTATCGTGGGGGGAATTAATCTGCGTGACGAGTATATCATGAAGCTACTGGGGTAAAAAGTGAAATTTGCACAAGAAATGAAAGCGATACCACTTGAAATGGACCGTCGCGTGGCCCCTAGGGGCCCACAGGCCTACTATGCGTATGCTGCGTAATTTCTTAGTCCGATCTTGAATTCGGCCTTGAATGATTTATACGCATAAAAATTAGTTTTTCTCTCTCTATAAAATAGAATACTCTCAGGCGCTCAACCTTAGAGATCATGGGGCTGTGATCTCAAATTCCAGCCGTCTGATTTTTTATTTTTATTTTTTCCAATCAACATATTAATGATGTCATCCCTCTAATACAATCATAATGATCAATCTGACGGATCAGATTCATCATTAGCATGCAGATTACCATAAATTATCTATCATTAAGTGGAATAAATTAATGTTTTTATTTCATATTGGTCACTCAACTAAATCTATTTAATTTCATCACCAAACTTAATATTTTTAATTTTGATGCGACTATTTTCCCAGCGAACCTTATCAAAATTGAAGAATTTGTGACAAAATTGTGATCTAACAAGTAAAATTTTTGACATGACTAGTCGAGTTATTTGTTTTATTTTTAATT
This sequence comes from Fraxinus platypoda, assembly GCA_903798405.1. Taxonomy (NCBI): domain Eukaryota; kingdom Viridiplantae; phylum Streptophyta; class Magnoliopsida; order Lamiales; family Oleaceae; genus Fraxinus; species Fraxinus platypoda. The sequence goes on along the minus strand of CAIGRT010151802.1, from coordinate 13,632 downwards.
TTTTTTACATGTCGTTTGCTATAATGGAATGAAAGGCCAAGACTTTTTAAAATGCAGAATTTGTACTTTTAAAAAAGAAGGATGAACTACATCACAGACGGCCTCCAACTGCCCTGCCCTGCCCTGAGTCTTGGTGAAGGAGGTAAATCGCAAGTTATGCCTTCAAAGATATAGGGTGGAAAACTGCTTGTACACTTACACTTACTTAAAATTGTGTTGTCGAAAGTATAAGCTAAAATACGAATTTTGTTGGTCGAGTCATCAATTCCATTACTTTCAATATAGACGTATCATTAAATTGAAATAAAAAATATAACTAAGATGACCAAATTGAATTAAATTAAAGTTAAATGACTAGTGTGAAACAAACATGTACATTAGATGACCTCGAATGAAATTTTCTCGTTAAAACACAATTATTAAAATATTATCACCTTTGAATTAAAGAACACGAAGTTGAGATTGAAAAAGAAAGAACCTTTTTTATTTTCACATTCTTTTTCTCTTCGTTTGGGTAACCCATTTTGCTTTATGCAATTCAATACTCAATATTAAAAACTCGTACTGAACACTGGATTTATAGCTATAGTTGAGGTGAAAAAGGAAAGAAAAAAGTGGAAAGCAGAGAATTGTATTTACGTGAAGTAAAGTATTTTTTGATTTTATACTTCAATTTTGGGATATTGATCTCTATTCTTAAGTCGATAAAGTTGAATTCTTTCCAATTACTATAAATTCTTACTTTTTTCTACGATGATTTTTCTACCTTCTGAGAAGTCTCATCTTCCTCTGTTTTTGGCTTTTCAGGTACTGATTGAATCATAATCTGATATTTAGTTTCTCGATTGATTTATATAAGGTAAATTCTTGATTAGTGTGACTTTTTAATTGTTTATTGTTTTTGGGAATTGATATGACTGATCTGGTGGAAAAAATTATTATGTGACAGGTTTGAAACTGAGGTTTACTTATTGAGAGTAAGAATTGGGGGGGAAAAATGGGTGTTGGATTGTTGGAAATTGGAGTTAAAATGAGAAAATTTGTGATCTGTACAATCAGAGGATGTTTTAGATTAGTTTGCAGTCATCCTCTCCTTGTGGGTCTTTTGTGTTTCTTGATATTTCTGCAACGATCATTTCCTTTTGTGTTTTCGTTGTTCGTGTCTGCGTCTCCAATTCTTATTTGTACTGCTGTTTTACTTGGAACCCTTTTAAGTTTTGGGCAACCGAACCTACCCGAGATTGAAAAAGTAGAGAAAACAAACGATGGGATCGTATCTTTGAAAACTGGGTTGTCCGGGAATTCTACTGTAGTTGAGAGAAGTGAGAGCTACTCAGTTGAGAGATATGATGAGAAAAGAAGCGATTCAGCAGAGAAGTTGACAGCAGAATTGAGTTCAGAAGCTGGTAAAACTAATGAGGTTGATGGACGTGATAGTTTGGATGATACTATGCCATTGATTGAGGAAAGATCCCGGGAAATTAAATGGGAGAATAAGATAACCGAGGAAGCACAAAGAGAGTCGGGTGATTCGAGACATGAGCAGGAGAGAGAATTAAAAGAAGAGCAACTTGATAATGAGATACTTTCGGAGAATCAGTGTTCTCCTATTCCTAATGATGAACATCTTGAATCAGATGACGACAAGTCACAAGCGGATTCTTTTGATTCTGAGAGGGTAAATGTAGATTCTCTGGATTCTCCTCCTCGGTCACCATGGAAACGAATAGAAGTGGAGGAGGAAGGGAAAGCAGAGTGTGGGATTTTAGATTCTGAGTCTGATATGGCTGAGAGTTCCTCTCCAGATGCTTCAATGACTGACATAATTCCGATGCTTGATGAACTTCACCCACTTTTGGACGAAGATGTTCCTCAACCTGTTCATTTGTCCCATGATGGATCTGATGCGGCATCAGAACATTTTCCAAAAGCCAGTACTGGCAGTCATGAGTCGGCTGATGAGACCGAAAATCGTGTGGCCCTAGAAGTTGCAGATGATGATAATGAAGATGCTGAATATGAAGAAGATACACTAGGAGACAAAGAGGAGCAGAAGAAACCTGCTATTACGTGGACGGAAGAGGACCAAAAGAATCTGATGGATCTGGGAAGTTCTGAGCTCGAAAGGAATCAGCGGTTAGAAAATTTAATTGCAAGGAGGAGAGCAAGGAAAAATATGAGCATGTTGCAGGAAAGGAACTTGATAGACTTAGAAAGTGTTGATCTTCCATTCAACATTGCACCAATTTCAACAAGAAGGCATAACCCATTTGACCTTCCTCATGATAATTCTGGGCTACCTCCGATTCCTGGTTCTGCTCCATCTATTTTATTACCAAGGCAAAATCCTTTTGATATTCCTTATGACTCAAGTGAAGAGAAGCCAGATCTTATAGGCGATGATTTTAGAGAGGAGTTTATGACATTTCAACCAAAGGAACCAGTTTTCCGTAGACATGAGAGTTTTAATGTGGGACCCTCAATTTTTGCTCCAAATAGGCAAGAGAAGAGGGATATCAAATTAAGGCCATATTTTGTGCCAGAAGGGATGATTTCAGAAGAAACTAGCTTTTCACAATTTCAGCGACAATTAAGTGAACTTAGTGACTCTAAGGTGAGTTCTGTTCCTGAAACAGAATCTATTGGTTCGGTCGGGGATCTGGAAGATAGAAAACTGGCAGAAGAAGATATTTCTGAGGAACCAGAGGTGATTTCCAAGACACAAGTCATTGAAGAGGTCATATATCGGGAGATTGAGCTGATTTCTGAGATGAAAGACAATGTTGAAGAAGATATACCTCGGGAACCAGAGCCGATCTCCAAGATTGAGGATGTTTCAGATTATGTTGGACATGGAAGCCAATCTTCTGAAGACATAGAATCCTTGGAGTTAGGCCAAGTTGAGAAGAGAGATGCTGATGTTGATGAGCTTGATATTCAATTGGGAGACATGGAAAATCCTTATGAAGAAGGAAATGTAGCCAAATCAGAGGAAGTCCTAGCAACTGAATTTCATTCATCTGTAGAAGCTGGTGAACAGAGATACAATAGTAGTTCAAGCTCTTCATCATCGTCAGAAGTGAGTGAAAGGATCTTCATTGGGAAAGAAGGTGACTGTTTGTCAACATTGGAGGAAAGGAGAGATGCTTTTCCTGAAGGGCGAGACATTTCAACTCACCCTTCACTAGAAAGTGCTAATCTTAATATCACTAGTGCATCAGTTGACGATAATCCATTCAAGGATCCTGTTTATGATTCAAGCCCCCAAGCATTTAGGAAGAACCTTACTTTGTACGCTACGTCCTCTGATGTGCATGAAGAGTCTGAATTTGGTTTGCTGCCTGAGTTGCTTAAGCAGACTGTTTCTGTTATTGAGAGAGAATCTGAAGGGAGTGGTCGGAAAATGGAGGACAGTTCTAATACCATCGAGATGTTGACTGAATTCTCAAAGCCGCATCCAGTAGATAAAAATGAATCAGGGACAAAGAATCTTGTGGATATAAGAGAGAATGATATTATGGACTCTGAAATCTCAGGATTTGACCAAATTCACGTGGAATCGCCTGCTGAAGCTTCAACTGAAGAAACTATTTCGTATCAACATAGCAGTTATCAGCATGCAAAAGGTGAAGTTTCAAGTTCAAGTTCAAGTTTCAATCATGTCATGGTTGACCCTGTCTCAGAGCAGACTTTCAAGTCATCTACAGAAAAAAACTTGGTTCAATCAGAAGAGGAAAAGCATTCTTTGATTTCTGAGGAAGCTCCAGTTATTCAACTCAATACACCTCCTTTCACGATTCAATTGCCTGACGAAAATTCAATTGACAAGGAAGATGCTGTTCGGTTTGTTCAGGACCAGGTTCAATTGTCTGATTCTGATGTGAACTTTGATGTGGGTTTTCACCATGAAGCAGAAGAGAGGCTGGTTTCTTCATATTATACTGACAAAAAATCAATTTCTCGCTCTGATGACGAACTGGCTTTCACGGATAAACCAATGAATGAACCACCTTTCGACCATTGTAATGAAGTGCAGGTAAGTCAAGCTCTACGGATTCTACTGGCTCTCACTTGCATTTTTAATTAGACAATAATTTAACAGTGCAGTCAACCACTACATAAATAGATTGTGAAATATAAAAAAGTAATTTATAAAGATAAACATGATATAGTCGTGTTGTGCAAATATGTCTTTGACATTTCGTCATCCAAGGATTGGGATCAAGTATTCATATACTGTACATATTCTGCATCCCTGAGTGCATGAATGTTAGCATGTCAGCCTTTTTTCCTAGACTTTTTATCCAACTATCTTTTCTTATGTTCATGATTTTCCCAAGACTAGTTTCATATAATGAATAGGGTCTCTGCAATCTGCATGTTAGGATACACTTTCCTACATTAGTTGAATGTATTCAATTGCATTTCAGCACATGTTGACATTGAGTTCTGAGAAACAGGACATGCAAATCATACAAACATTGTGGCCATGCAGTGGAAAGTCCACCTTCAAACTTCAAGCGACAATCATCCTGGGGGATGCTTAATAGACTTAGGAAAATGGAATAAAGCTCCCACCCTGCCTCCATAAACCAACCCAACCCAGAAAAGGGGGAAAATAAATTGACAGTTGACTCTTTGATTTTGAAGATGCCTTGTATAAAGCTACTGATGCTGGAAAATATCATTGATTGGATTTAGTGGTCAAGAGAATTAAAAATGTCCAGATTCTAGTACTAACTACTAACTGGTCTTGCCAATTGGCTTTCGGTTGCAGAAAAACAGGTTTAAAAGGCATGTACTATAACCATCTGCAATGACTTCATTTCTTTAAGGTGGTTTTTATTGTAAATTTGGGTTTCTTGAACTAAGCTTGAGCTATATACAGGAGTAGTTTTTGGGTCTTCATTCTGGAATGGCATTGGCATCCTTAAAATAATTTTAGTATGAACAATTCTGACCTCCTTTACTTTAGCTTCCTTGAGTTTAGTGCCACATTATCATATTCCTGTAATCTGTGTGGGTACGTAATTTTTCATGGCAATGCTTAAAATTTGATCTTTAGATCCCATGTTCTTCTGGAAAAACGTGTAGGTGGATGCATTCACAGAATGGATTGTGATGGAGCATTGATGAAGTCAAAGAAGAATATTTAGATTGTTGGGAGAGAATATATGCTATTGGCCATGTATTGTGATATAGGTAGTTTCGTGCTCCAAAATTCTTGACAGAAGCCTAATTGGGTATCTTTTTCAATCTTCATGTTGGGCTATGCCTTGGGATATATGTAGTCCACTGGTAGTTGAAAAGCAAAAAAATTATTAAACTTCAGTTGTAGCTCATTCTGCTTCAGTTTTGCTAATAGAAGAAAAATAAAAATGTGCGGGGCTCTATTGAAGCTTAGTTACCTCTCTTTATGGCAAACCATTTAATGGCAGTTCCAATTCATTTTTATATAAATTGAACGAGAAGATGCCCAGACCTAGCATGCAGAGGGATTTGGAATATTTGAAGTTCTGTCACAGGGACGAAACGAGGAATGAGGAAATGAAGCATTGTCATTGCCGCTAGGGTGATGCGATAAGCCACATAATAGAATTTAGGATTTAGTAATGCAACAAGCTCAACAGCATAAATTCACCAATTAGTTGTCCATTTGAGTCTGACTTCAAGATTAATGAACTCTAATCTTTCACTACTAGATTACTGCAGATTTCAAGGAAAATAAAAATACAACAGTATGAGAATATAGAGTCCCAGTCCCTTGTAGAATAATTGTTAATAATTTTATAGCATCAATCATAGTGAGTTTCATATGGATAATGTTGTGACATCAATTATCATGATTGAGCTTTGACCTTATAAAGACAACTGTATGAGCCTGTTATGCACATTTGGATTTGTGCTTTCTAGTTCATATGTTTTATATTCCTTGGACACCGGTACACAGTACTTTATGTACAAGCATATTCTACTAGCAGGAAACTTCTGAGAATGGATATTCTTTTAAGAATAACAATATTTACTAGATGTAGTAGCAAAATCTTTAATTAATAATTTTTTTTCCACTTTTTATCAGATAATCAGTCTGCAGGTTTAACTTAAGAAAATGATATTTTGATTTATCTAAGGTAGAAAGAGGGAGACATGAGTAGTTTATTTTCATAATCGTACTTCAAGAAATTGATCAGTGTTTCAGTTTCTCTGCTCTGGTACATTTTTCCTGTTTCCAGTGCCATTTTACTCTATTTATGTATTATGGCTGTACTATGATGGTGAAGTGTGTGTCTAAATACATATACGTACACACGTGTGCATGACATTTCTTCCGTTTCCAAGTGCCATTTTACTCTATTTACATTTTATTTCTGTATTGTGATGGTACATTGCATGTGTCTATATGCTGACTCGTCCACACATGCATGCATGGACATACTAGGCTGCAGGGAATAACTAATGATCTCGTCTGATATGATATAGGAAGCACCTAATACCATGTTCGAGTCAATTGAGGAAGCAAGAACTAGAGACAGCTTGAACATCCCAGATGTCAAAAAACTTGATGCTGAAGTCCTGTCAAATGTCAACTCTCCATCGAGTCCAGAATCTATTTCGATTCCATCAGAGGGCTATGAAAATAAAACCCCTGCAAGTTTATCGAATTCGAACACGATCACCAGGGGTGAAGTTGGAAATGGTGATCCAAGTTCAAAATTAGATAATTCCAACTTTCCAGCGGAAGCAGTTAGTTCTCATGTTGACGAATATATTATGGTTGAAACTACGGATGAGATCAAGGAAATTGATGGACTATTGTCAGAGTTGGATACGGTTGGTGATTTTGATGTCAACCAATGTCAATCAAGCCTCGACAAGTTTGAAAAACCCGTGGATTCTTCTGAAGAAAGCCTTTCTTCACCACATGAGGATACCGATGCAATTGAATGTGTTGGTTCATCAAATGGAGGATTTGCTGGAAGAGATGCCCAGGACTCTACTGACCAAAAGGAAATCGAGCACAATTTGAATTCCGAAGAAAATAATTCTACTATGCATATAGTTGAAGCGCGATCCATAGAAGACATTGAATCTATTTTTAAGGAATACAAATTAAAATCCGTGGAATCTGATGTCGTGGATGTAGAGCCTGTGATAATGCATCGAGATCTAGTTGATGTAGATGCCGATGCTGTAATGCCGGAACTCGAAGCACAAACACTTCAAGATAGTGACTTGGTGTTTAAGAAAATCGGCGAGAGAGAAATCGAGAAGCCTATTGATGTTGAGCCAACCCATGCTGAGCTGGTAGTGGAGGAAACTGAAGTTGCACCAATTCTTGAAGTTCTATCGACTGAAGATTCCATTTTGGTTCCTTCGCAAGGCCATGATAGTATTGTTCAGACACATACCCCGCCTGATTCAGTTGATGATGCTCTACATGCGCTGGAGTCCATGGACATACAAGGATCCCCTTCAGAATTGCATGCTGTGGAACCAATACCTTCTGAAGATATTCAATTGGTCCCAAAGAAAGTCGAAGAAGGTAATCTAGATAAAATTCTGAAGCCAAATTCGGAGGATGGATCAGCTGAAGTCAGGGCGCACGAAGTAAGTTTGTCCAACCAGGATGCGGAATCAAGTATTAAAGAAGATGGTGTAAAAGAAGTAAACACAGTTTCTGCTGAAGAGCCTGACCGTGAAGTTGAAATACCTAAAGACACAAGTTCAACTACATCTTTAAAAGACAAGAAGAAAAATTCCCAAAAGTTGAGCTCAAGTTCCAGCTGAAGTTCCGACTCTTAAGTTCTAGTGATTCCGAAAGAGAATAAGAAAGCGAAGAAGATCGGGAAGAAAATGGTGTCCCTGTCCTCTTTTGTGCTTTCCATTGGGAAAAGGGGCATGCAGTCATCGAATTTTGTTGCTCATTGTGTTTTTCTTTAACGGCGTTGGGTTTTTGTTCATGTTGCTTCAAGTGATTAGCGAGATGGTGACTTCCTTCAAGAATGTGTGTCTATTTATTTCTTGGAGTTCTTCAGCGTGGTGAGATTTTCCTTCTTCGGGTTGTGTTTACTTTTCTTCTGTGGGCAGTTTTGAGGCCTGTTTCGACCTTTCACATTGTTATATACTGCACTTTTGAACATAAACTTACGATTCGAGCATGTGTTCTTAAATTATGAGGAGATCCTTGTTTTAGTTCATAAATGTCTCCAAATATACTGTATTTATGATGTAAAAGTTACAATTGGAATGAGTTTCTTGTTGATTATGTGCAGATATTACTTCTGTGGATGCCATTCATTTGTAAAAAATTGCACTCTCTTTTTCTTTCTGAGCAAGGAAAATTTACTGGGAATCTCTCTCTTCCCTCCTGTAGATGCCTAGATGTTTTGAATGTTAATGAAACACCGTGCACTTCATTTTTATCATCCCAAAGAAATTGTTGCGGATTTCAAGAACGTATCTTTGTGCCTGCTACAAAGGTGGGGAACTCTCCAATTGTACTTTAGCAAAACAATCCTATATGCACACGTGATAGATCCACTAGAATCACAACATCTCAAACTCTGAACAATTCTAGTCACAATACCTCGAATGCTAAATAGGTTCATCCGCCTACTTTGTTTCTCTCCTCGCCACTCAGCATTTGAGGTGTCATGGCTTGAGTGGTTCAATATATGATTTGAATAGACAATCATACTATATTTTCATATAGGATTGTCGCACTAAAGTTTTTCTGGTTGATTGTTTAATAAATTGCTAAGTAACTCGAGATGTTGTATGAGGGCCTATTCGAGTTTGAACTGTCGTTAACAAGTAGTATCTTTTAGTCATTCTGTTCATGGAATTTGTCAACGGCAACAGTATCATTTCCACTTTACGGAGGAGGGGGAAAAAAAAAAAAAAGAGCACTTGGAAAAGAAAATTACAGTATCTGATGGAGGCAGCATGAAAAGTTTTCCATAAATAATCATAATTAACAGTAATAACAACCTACAGTGACAATTATTCATACAATATGCGTCTTAAGGTACAACACGCGACTTAATAATTAAGAAGAAACACACCATTTAGAACAACATGAAATAGTTGCAAATTTCTGCATCTATTCACAGTTTTCTTATGAGCAGTTCGTATCATAACCGGCAAGTCCTTGCAATTCAGGTCCCTCCAGACGAGGATTGTTCTCAAAGCTGCACATAAAGAAAACAATGATGACTCGGTATAAAACCATGGAAATGTTCCTTAAAAAACACGTTAGAGAAGATTAATGGAGGAAGACAGAGAAAGTGCAAAAGCCTTGGAAGTGTTCATTAAAAAACACGTGTTAGAGAAGATTAATGGAGGAAGAGAGAGAAAGTGCAAAAGAAGCAACATCAAGACACGAGCCCTTGTACCGATTCTAAGAACAGAAGCTCATGCACAAAGGTTAGTGCGGTAAACGAGTATAGATAACACTGACATATGAACATAACCGGACAGCCAGAAAAAAAAAGAATGAAATAATTAGTAAATATGAAACAACCGGGCTGTGTGTACAGAAAAACAGCCTACAGAACACACAAACAGCAGGGGGGGGGGGTTTCAATATTTTACTCACATGGGGCACACCCCCCATGTGAGTGTTTTGGCCATTTTCTGTGATGAATAGTTCTGTACACAGAGAATTATTCAATATGAAAATAATCAAAACAAAATTTAAAAGATGACAAAATATCTTACTTCTCCAACGGGATGTGCTCAAATGGACCGGTTGTAGGGATTGGACCACACAAATTGTTATTTGAGACATCACTGTAAATGAAAATTTAAACATTAGCATTAAGCCATAAACAAAGTATGAATAGTTGAAACTCGAATCATAAGCACTTACACAACTTTCAAGCTTGAAATACCAGCAAGTGTCCTTGGGATTGGCCCAGTTAGCTTATTGTCATTAAGACGCCTGTCAAAGTAGACCAAGGGTTATTGACTTTGAATCAAATGCTTAGTTTTCACAAGCGGATGACCTAAGATAATGACAGTGACAGAGATTTAAGCTCTTAATTCTTGAAGCGGGTTCAATAAAGAGCAAAGTTTTGATCTCCTAGATCTTGGCATACTAATATAGTATATAGATGATAATAATGTGTGCAATCCCTAGGCTACCATGCTCCACGTGTGGAAATAATGACACATGGATCATATAAATGTTAGAACGCGATGAGCTCAAACTTACAAGAAGACGAGAGATTTCAAATTTCCCAATGAAGGAGGGATTGTCCCCGAGATATTGTTGTTGTACAGATCCAAACTTATTAAGTTCTTCAAGTTACCAAGCTCAGCTGGAATTTTCCCTTGAATGTTATTTTTGTAAAGTTCCCTGAAAGATGACAGCTTATTTCAGCATGCTTAAGTTCATGTATACAACAGCTAACTGAAATTAAAGAAAAATGAAAAACAAAAACAAATATAAAGTAATAATTACGTTGCAAACGATTTTGCATAAAAAAATACTTACAGATACTGCAGATGTTCGAGTTTTCCAAGTTCGGGGACCAGATGACCAGACAAATTTGAGTTGCCAAGGTCCCTGCAGAAAATCACACCAAAACATATTTGAGGATGTATAATCATCTAAAAATAAAAGACAAGTAAGGTTCAGCTACAAGGCGAAACCCAGAAAACGTAAAGCATTAAAATGAATACTTAATTAAAATGTTAATTGTTAGAAAGAGAAAAAATTATTCATTAGTTTCATTAAGCCCCAAAACATCATTTAAGAAGAGTAAGGCATAATATTTCAGAAAATGTTCTGTCAGTATTGAACAGTGACAGGCTAAGACATCTCACATCAAACATTGATTCGATCTCTTGTGAACTATATGAAAAGTTATGTTTGTCATATATGAGATATTACATAGATCATTTTCCTTTTATCCCCACTTAAAACACTAAGTGCTAAAATATAGATATATTAGTTCTCGAAACCAAATGAGCATGTCAAAGATTAAAACCAACAGTAGATCATGATAAAAAATGCAAAAGTATCTTGGTAATCCTACAGTGAATATCAAGCACAACGAAACTTAAAACTAAAATTATGATAAAATATGCAAAACTATCACGCCAATCCGACAGTGGCAACCATTCTTATTTGAGTACGAGGAGATTAGAAATTAACAAAATGACATCAAATTTTCCCCTTGTTATTTCAAATTTGATTTTTCTTGCTCTCAGCGTTAACCGTGAATCCCTCTTATATAGAGTGCATCCCAAATCAAAATTCTGCAGCTAGCCGAACTTTTGAATTGATTTCGCCGAAAACTAACAGGAATAGAGGATTAAAGATTCACCAGCATTTGAAGTTGCAGTCCAAGTGAGAAAAGATTAACAGCAAATTTCTCAAAAAGACCATTCATAAGCATAGAAATGTCAATTGAACTAAAAAAGATTTAAAATCTAACAAAAAAAAAAAAAATTATAGCTTTGCTTTGAATTCCAAGAAAGCAATTAATTCAATACCAAACCATACTTTAATCACATACAAATTTTAACTAATAATTCTACTCCAAAACAAACACATACATACCCCAAATATATACACATACACATAGATAAACAAATATATATAAACGTACAGGCGAGTGACTTGGTTGTCTTGGTTGCAGGTAACGTGAAACCAGGTGCAAGGGTTAACGAGGTTCGGATCCCAGCTCTGAAGCACGTTATCCGGGTCGGACAGGGTCCGGCGCAGCACGTAAAGCGCGTCGCCTTCGGAATTCCCACGCGCCGTCAGCGCCATTAGTGATGAAGAAATTACAGTTACTGCCACAAACAAAAGCATACCCCTCACAGCCATGGCTCCGATTGAACTAACGCTTTTCTTGCAAATTCCGATGGAGAAGGGGAATTGGGGTTTGATTTATACGGTCAAGTATTTTACAGTGAGATAGAGAGAGATGAATTATTATTGGAGAATCGATTTTGGGAATGGGAGAGATGAAAAAAATGGAAATATGGAATCTTTAGTCAAAAAACAGCGAGAATGATAGAAGTGGGAACTCACCAGAAGGGTAGTTTGGGAATTTTATACGTGGAAGAGACGACTCGTTAGTCAACCCAGAAACTCAGTGAAACCGCGTTCAGGGTGTACATGAACACGATGGTTTACACCTTTGTTTACATCATGCAATGTGTCGTTATCTCATTTGACATTATTCCTTGACAACATCAAATATTACAAAATTGATGTATAAGTGACATAATCCAACCGCTTTTAACTAATGGAAGGCAGAAAATGATAGAAGTGGGACCCACCCAAAATCTAATTCCCATTATCAAGCCATGAATTTAGGTTTAATTACTCTGAATTACATCTCATTATTGATCCACCACTAATAATAAATATATAACATCATTGAAAAAAAAAGTAATATTATAATTTTAATTTTTTTTTCTATTGATTATATTAGTTTCCAGTATTCTTTTTCTCTCTCTCTTATTGTTTATTTCTATTTTCTATGAAAGAATTAAATTGTATTCATATAACTTTTTTCATTCATTTATGATTATGCTCCAATTATTTATAAAATTGAACAAATAACACGCTTTCGATTAATCGACAAGTAACTAAAGGATCCTATCGAATTTCATATCAAGCATTATTCTTAGTGATGGCAACATGGCAGTCATTCTCGTTCTAAACTCTATCTAAAATTTTCGTGAAGGACGGCATGATTTATATTAGATGTTTTTATTCTATTTACTATTCGGAAGGAGGGGACATGGTAGTCATTTCCGTTCTTGCTCCGTTGAGAATTTTTATGAAGCAAGACACTACTCTGTTCTCTCTCCATCCCGTCTACTATTCGGGACTCGGGATTAAAGAATTTTACCATAAGAGGCCAAAATCGAAAGAAAAGTAAATAACCATGAAAATAAGGAAAAGGAAAAGGGAAAGGGCAAAGCACAAAATTCAGAAATATTCCATTCAATTCAAATAGGACAGAAAATAGAATCCATGTCACATCCGTGGTGGCCATTCATTCCTACAAGAAAAAGTCTGAAGTGCCAGAGGGGTTACCAAATGGTTCCCCCCTCTCACATAAGAGGTGGCCCCCACATGTATTAAATATTGTCGACCCGTGACCCCCACGTCTTATTGTGAGTAGTAGATAGAAGATTAGGTAAAAAAATTATGTAAGTGTAGCAAGACCCTTCCTACGATACTCTGTCACATTATTGGCCATTTCATGCGAACGGATCGGGAGAATAATACTATCTATCATCAGTTATGCTAAATTTAGATGAGATAGATCCAATTAAATAAATTATTTGAGATATTGAAATGAATTTATTATTGAATTTCACGTAATTGACACGTGGGGTGAATAGCATTACTAGTGTCATAATAGTTTGTACCTTTTATTCTGCTTATGAATTAAGCTAACTTGGTTTGTCCAAAATCCAGCCAGCCAATCAGGCAACCAATTTAAAGAAAAATCTCTCTTTTCTCTCTACTTTCTTCGGCAATCAACAGAGTAAAGAATCAAGAAGGAGAAATGGCTGAGCAGTTGACGGAGGATCAGATCTCTGAATTCAAGGAGGCATTCAGCCTATTTGACAAGGATGGCGATGGTTTGATCTTTCTTC